>MASP02000826.1:31749-92099 GCA_001693025.2 Colletotrichum lindemuthianum | reverse complement strand
GGCCCACACAATACATGTTACTGATGTAACTGTTCGTAGGCTTAAGTACCCAATCTGACAGTGTGGCTTACCCAAGGTCCTTCCCCAGTGTACTCCGTACCTTATCGGGGATTGGCAAGATTGGCTTCTTTCTTTCCAAGGTAGGTACTCCGTAGGCAGGCGCTGGCAATATTTCGCTGCGCATTGTTCAGCGGTGCCCTTGGCATGCTACAGATTGAGACAGGCAGCTTTATCCCCTGGATTGGTCACGTCTTTGATTCGCAGCGCCTCGTGGCTGTGCCTTGTCTTGGAAAGATCTCACCAGGGCCGAGAACACCTGACCCTGATTCTGTACCACACGATCTGGTCCACTTCTGACGTCTGATTTGTCCTGCGCCGGCAAACGGTCGAAGCTATTATAGGTATGAGACAGTAACCCATGTCTCGAGACACGTCGGGCCGTCGTCATCGTCAAGCGATCCTCCTTGGTCACGTCTGCGAGCTCTCCAGCTCGGAGTGGCACGTCCTTGAATGCGACATTCACCACTTGACGTCGTGACATTGTAATGTACATGTTCGAGCGGTCTCATCTTTCACCGTGTTCGTCTAGTCGTCGAGTCGGTCTCGTCAATATCATAAGTCGTTACTATTCAGATATCTCTATTAGCTGCGGATCTCGGTTTAAAAAAGAAAGTCCCAAGGCACTTACAAGCATGCGCTCAGTTCCAAATCCCCATGAACCCTAGCCTTCAGAGTCACCTCGATATCGAGGTTCAAGTCCAACCTCACCGCAAAACTGCGGCTTCCTCTGTTCCCTCCTGGCCTGCCACCCCCCAACGGATGCAACTTTCGCGGCCTCCGTCTTCCTCGGCCCATGTTCTGTCCTATCCTCCGGGGAAGGTCTTGTTCCGGCTCTGTTTCTGAGCCCGACGAGTCTCCGGCTGCCGGGCTCGGTAGGCTGCAAGGCACAGACGCAGGTTCGGGCCCGCTGGTGGGTTCGTCTTCCATGTGGATAAAGGACGTCTGCTCGACGGGCAAGGAGTTGTCGAACGGCATGGGGCACCATATGAAGCGCTGGTCGGCCAAGGGCTCAACGGAACTGTAGAGCTCTTTTGGGAGCCAGACGGTCATGCTATCTCTGGACGACATGTTGGCTAGTTTTGTAAGCGAACGTGGGTGCAAGCGAGTGTAAGCGAGTGTACAAGCAAGAAAGACGACGTGTAAGAATCTACATGAAAGCGAGTACGAAGCAAGAGATTTCAAGAAAGCAGAAGAGCGGCAACGCCAGTCTTATGAGGGCCAAGTCTGCACCAGAGGATGGCCGGTACCCAGACCCCCCTCCCCCTCCAGCATCACCACCCACCATCCACGCTCAATGAGAGCGAGCCCGTTTACTCACAGTCTGACACGAACGTTCACCTCCGCCGGCCCTCAACAAGCAGGATTCGAGGCTCGGCCAGAAAGAGAAAAACACATGCTCGATGAAATCATGAATGGGGTTAGGTTGCACCCGTCGAACCCCCGGCCTTGGCCACAACCTCCGAGATCTGCAGGCCGATCGCTGTGGGGCACCACGGCCCAAAACCCGGATTTGGGCCCCCCCTCCCCCCCTTCTTCCGCCCCTGCGCGCCACCGACGACATGCCACCAACGGCACATGGTTTCTTGAACTGTCTTCAAGCTCCGCTTCGGAGGGATGAGGTGATGGTGGCCATGCCAGCTGTGGGAACTGTTTCCAAATTTAGGACTTTCAGGGTCTCCTTGTCTGATCCATTCGGAAACTCGAGTGCCATCGTCCTGGCTGTCGCACATCTGTGCCATCGAGTCCGTCCGAATGAGCCAGACGATGGGAATGCGATAGCATCACCAGGGTCGTTTTTCCATCGAAATAAAGTACAGCCAAGAGGACTCGGGACTTCTCGAGTTGACGCTTTCCCCCACCATCACATCAGAAGCAAGGCTAGGAAGAACGGACCCCTTTCCGGCAATTGACGAGAACATTTACAGGACATCGACGTTGGACCCTGAAACATACAGCATATAACTTTCTATTTCTAAGTTGTAAATAAAACTTCAGTCACACCTGGTATAGTCGCAACACTCGAGAAAGGGGCATAATAGTCTGTTCACTCGAAAGGGCAAGCCACTCGACGAAGACAGAGTAACCACATCAAACACCAAGCTTGGGTAAAAGAGCAGTCTAATTGCTTAAAAGAAAAATACCAAATAGCCTCACTCGGCCTGTCGAGTCCGACAGTCCGTAACCCCCCTCCCTACACTACACCCGCCGCCCATCTCCCCCCGGCGACTCCGAAATCTGCGACGCGTACACCGCCATCCCATCCGGCAACTCGCTGACCTTTCTCGTAATCTCCTCCGCCGAGAGCTCCTTGTGGTCGCCCCGGATACTCTGCGTATCGCCAAGTTCGTGCCTCGACAGCCCGTCCTCGGCATCGCCACGCGCCGCCGCCGCCGCCGCCTTCTTCTTCCCCCGTCTCCATAGGAAAAAACACCCTGCCAAAACCAGAGCGGCCGCGGGAATACCCACGCCCAGCCCGACTCCCAGCCCGACGGCGTGCGACTCGCCGCCCTGGTTCCCGTCCGTCCCGATGCCGGCGCCGATACCGCCCGCGTCTCTACCGCTGCCAGGGGTCGCGGAAGCTTCGTCGCCGTCCTGCCGGAGAGCAATAGTCCGCGCAACTTCAGATGTCGCGGGCGCGGCGGGCGGACCCCGCGAGCACGCCGAGTCGAACGCGAGCGCCGGACCGTCTACGCACGCCTCCTTGACGGATTCCGTGACGAGGGCGATTTCGTCGTCGGCGCAAGTCGTCATGCAGCACTCGACTTCGGCGAGGAACTTGGACCCCGCGCAAACGCAGTCTGTTTTGCACGAGGTGGATGTTGATGCGAGGAAATTGCCGTAGCAGCGGGCCTGGTTTGGGGCGTCAGTTTTTTCCCATCACCTTAACCTTTCTCTTTCCTCCCCTCTTTCTCTATGATAGTATAAGAAGGGAGACGGAAAAGGGAATGATAACGTACGTAGCATGCTGATGTACTTGGTGCCGGGGAAGTAGCCGGAACGGACGTGAGTTTTTGCGATGAGACCACGCTCATCACACCCGAGAGGACCAGAAGCAGTACGACCGACATTTCTGGGATACTGGCGACGAGGAAAATCACGCAATTGTCCTGCTGAGGATCCGAAGGACATGGCCCAAGAGCGTTTATAGGAAGCAACTTGACCAGCATGTATCCGGGTGTGGACTAGATCGCTTCCTCGCAGCTCAAAGAACCACGCCATTTGACAAGCTTTGTTGGCTCATCACGATGGAAAATACCGGTCGACGCCACCGAATGAATAGTACTACAGCAGCATTGATCGATCACATGGGCGCTGTTAAATGTACTCGAGAATTTTGCAGAGTTGACTATTCAAAAAATGCCCAAGAGGTGGAGAATTTGTCCCTCTCGGGCGAAATCACAGGGGTATCGTTAGCCCAACGCCGGAAACACACGCCGCAACCGCTCTCACCGCGTCCACCTGCTTACTGCGAAGGCGCAGGCGTGGCGGCCGGCGTCGCAATCTTGCTCTTCTTCCTCTTCGGCTTCGGCATGCTGGGCGTTTTGGGGCTCTTCTCCGCCTTGCCGTCCTTCTTCGCGTCCTCGATCTTGGTGTTGACTACGGGCTTCTGCGGCTTGCTCTTCTCCGGCGGCGGCGGGGGCGGCGGCGCGATCTTGCTATTGTCCTTCCGGCCGGTGCTCGCGAAGTGGAAGTCGCCGGGCCTGCCGGTAATGGGATTTTCGTCAAAGTAGTCCGCGCCGTGCTGCGAATGGATGAAGAAGGACTCCATCGCGAGGCGCTCCAGTTCCGTCGCCGTAGCGTCCTTTTTGCTGCCGCTCGTTTTGCTGGCCGGAGCCGTGGCGTCGGTCGGCGTGCCGGAGGCGGCTTCTTTCGCTTTGGAAATCGCCGACTGGGTCGGTTGGGTGTAGACGTGGCCCAGCGAGGGCGTCCACTTGCGCACGCTGTCGGTCGCGGGCAGGACTTTACGCATGGCTTCAGCGATGGATTCCTGGGTTCGCGTTAGCGTTGCTCACAGCGACTAGGCTGGGCTAGGTTACGATTTTGGAGCTGAGGATGTCGCCCAGCGTCGGCGCCTGGTAGATGTTCTCCCCGACAACAAAGTAATAGGCCAGTGGCTTCGTCTCCCATCGGTTCCTGTCGAGGTTCTTCTGCCGGGTCTGCTTGACAATCGTCCACACGCCGGTACCAGTGACCATGTCGGCAGGGGCATGCAGCACGCGGAACTCCAGTCCGGACATTTTGTCCAATTCACCCTCGAAAGCCTCGCGGGTGGCCAGGTTCTTGAGCAAGGCGGGGTTGAACATGGCCTGGTTCGTAATGACGGCGTTGTTGGAAGTGCGGTCGAAGAAGGGAGACTCGGCAAAGTAGAAGAGGACGCTGTTGGAGTGGATGCCTTGCATCGCCGCCGCGTGGTCTGGGGAGCGCCATTGGATCTCGTCCAAGGGAGGATCGTTCGGGTCGGCCATGTTGAGACGTCTTGGTGTGTCTTGGTGTGGTGTTTGGGAAGTTTCGAGTTGTTGGCGAGTGGAAGCGGGCAACGTCTTCGCGGAGCAGCGCGGCGGACACGGGGAACGAAGAGCTCCAACTTTTGATCGTGGGGCTGGAGCTTGCTGGAGTCAACTTGCAGGGGCCGTCAGCTTCCAGTCCGAGGCTCGACAGGGGGCCCACTATGTACCTACTTAAGTGCCGTAGCGTGTATCCGTACGGCGTACCTATCCGTACGGCGTACCTATCCGTACGGCGTACGAATATCCTCTACGGATACACTACGGATAATTGCACCGGTATATCAGTACTACTGTACGGATACGTACTATTACAGTCTGCGAGCACTTTGCGGGGTGATTAACTCAGCCACGTGACTCGATTGCTCTCGTTATCGCTGCCTCTCAACTGATAGGCGCATCTCTTGCTTTTGCTCTTTGTGGCACGCATGCGAATCGAGAGACAAATTCACCTCGCGCCCTGACTTGAATTCTTCTCGAAACAGGACTGGGCGACGGAACTCTTCCCGCCATAATTCTTTGGGCTCTACCTAAACTGGCAGTTGGCATAAATGGCATTGTTGGAAAGCACATTGACCAAGGAACTGATGTGTAAGGACTGTAGCCTGTAGGGATACTCCGTACAGTCCGTACCTTTACAAGTACAGTAGTAAAATCGCCGGCGGTAGCCTTACTGCGTAATTGGCCCAATAGCCGCCAGAGTGGGTCCGGCGATCACATATCCCTGTAATTCCTGCAAAGGCATTCGACATTGTCAACACCCCATCCAACTATCAAGACTCAAACCCATCAACCACCACGAACAACCCGGCCTCAAAAACAGCACACGTCACACAACCACCACCCAGACCCCAACAATCCCCTCACAACCTCCGCTACCCAAACCATGGACCTCCTCTCGAGCGTCCGCAAATCCGGCTCCCGCGGTGGCGTCAACTTCTCCTGGGACGAAGTCGCCAACTCCCAGCACCGCGAAAACTACCTCGGCCACTCCCTCAAAGCCCCCGTCGGCCGCTGGCAAAAGGGCCGCGACCTCAACTGGTACGCAAAGGCCGACGGCGACGGCGACGGCGGCGACGGCGAGAACAGCAGCGAGTCGCCGCAGGAACGCGAAGAGCGCCAGCGCCGCGAGGAACTGCGCAAAATAAAAGAGGCCGAGGAGGACGCGCTCGCGCGCGCGCTGGGGCTGCCCGTACCGCAGCGCGACACGAGCGGCGCCAACGCGGTGGAGGTCAGCGCGACGCGCAACATCGGGCCCGCGGCTGCGCCCGCGCCCGCGCCCGTGCCGGAGGAGGTCAAGGGCGGTCTCGTGGTGAAGGACAAGAAGGAGCGGAGGGATAGGGAGGACGGCGAGAGGAGGAGACGGCATCACCGCAGTCGGAGTCCGAGGAGGGAGAGGCGGAGGGACGACGAGAGGAGGCGGAGCCGGGAGAGGGAGCGCGGGGATGACAGGCGACGGAGGGACAGGGACGGTCCCCGCGAGCGGACGAGGGCCCGCAACGACGACGACGACGGCAGGGAGAAGCGGCACCGCAGGCCGAGGAGCAGGAGTCACGACCGCGAGCGCAAGGAGCACCGGAGGCGAAGCAGGAGCAGGGATGGGTACCGCCCGAGATCGCGGGAGCGGGAGCGGAAGCGAAGCCCCGACCAGCGCCGCGACGAGCGTCGTCGTTGAGCCGATGGGGGGGTTGCACAAGACGCAGCGAGAAAACGGATGAGAGAGTGTGATACCCGATGAAGTTGATAGACTCATGCGCCCATAGGCCTGGGGAGTGAGAAATGAGCACCTTTTGATCGTACATTCTAATCTAGTTCTCTTACACCTTGATCCCGCGTGCGTATCATTACTCGTCAATGCAAGCCACGCCTATCAAAATCCAGGCCCGACGCCGTAGTTTCTTTTTCAATAGCACCGCGTAGTCACTCCCCAACGCCGATCCATGCCCGTGTCTAGAATGCAGTTACAAGCTGAAGGACCCTACATAGTACTGTCGACTTGGTTAGCAATAACACACCCCCTCTGATGTGAGCATGGGTCTCTTACGGTGAGGACGGCATCCTCGGCGCTCGCGTCGTCGTATTGAGGCACGTAAACGTAGAGAATGAGAGCGTGGTCGTCAGCAAAGGCAGCCACGACCCTGCCCTCGAGCCTGCCGACGCTCAGCACCCTGCTCCAGTCCTTGCCGTCGACCCTGACGGTGGCCCACTTGTCGGGCCCGGCCTCCTTGAACTTGACGCTGGGGTGGTCCTCGATGGGCATGTCGAACTGCGCGGGGTCGAGTTCCGGGTTGACGAGGCCGTTCCACGTCGTCGTGACGTTGACGCCGTCGGTGGCGAAGCGGAGCCTGAGGCTGCCAAACATGTTGGCGCTGAGCTCCAGCTTCGGGCTCACGCGGGCGTTGCCCGACGACAGGGCGAGTTTCGTGAAGCGGTCGGAGATGGCCTTGAGCTGCAGCAGCGGCGGCATGGTGATGTGGACGTCCGTCTCGCGCACGTTGGGCTGCATGATGGTCTCGACCGTCTCCGGGTGCAGGACGCGCACGGGAATGTCCTGGGTGATGATCTTCTCCCGCTCGCGGCGGAGCGAGGTCTCGAGGTGCTCGGCCATGAAGCCCTCGTCGTCGTCGAACGGGTCGTTCTCGAGACCGGCGTAGGCCGCGTTCCGCCCGGCGCCGGCGCCGCCACCCGCCGCGTTGTTAGTCGACGAGGTGGTGGTGGTGATGGTCATGGACAGCACGGGGACGCCCTCCTTCTTGGTCAGCCGCAGCGAGGCCGACGTGCTGTTGAGGGCGGAGCGCAAGGCGCGCTGGAGCAGAGACAGCGGCAGCTCGAGGTTGATGGTGTTGTGCTCCTCGGCGGACTGGATGTGGTGGTTGTCAAAGATGAAGTCCATGGGTAGGGATCTGGGTGTCGCCTTTCGTTAAGCTCCCGTCCAGCAAGCGGGTAAGGAAGGGTCTAGCAAAGACCGGAAAAGCCAACTCACGACCAGACTTGCGACCCGGTGTCGGGGATGACGGTGAAGCGGACCGTCTCATCGTCGAGGCGCACCCAAGCGATCTTTTCCAGGGAGTTGAGCGCGGCGATAAACTCTGCGAGGGGTCAAGCAGCGACAATGTCAGCGGGCGCATCCCGGAAGCACAAAGGAGCAGACGGCGGACGGCAAGGGCGTTGCGCACTGGAAAAGGTGCGGATGTTCTTGAGCTCCGTCTTGAATCGCATCGTGGGCTTGGGACCGCAGCTGTCTGCCGAGTCTGCCGGGCGAAGCAGCGAAGCGATAAGTACGATGCGGCCTAGCCTCCTACCTAGGTAGCAAGCACTCTGTACAGGCTGCGTAAGAGCGAATGAGGTGACGTTGAGAGCCACTACCTAAGATAACCAGGGCCAGGGCCAGGTACTCCGGAGCCTGTGTACCTCTACGGGCTGAGATGGGATGGCGATGGGGAATGGGGCGGACGAGGACGCGTAGAGTGGTGCGGGAAAGACACGCGATATCGCGCATGGGCGTGTCTGAGAGGTGCTGCCACTTTGTTGGTCGTGATGCGATGCAAGCCATGTATCCGTAAGGTACGGAGTACGGATACTGGCCATGGCAAGGGACGAGCTCCGCCTGTGCATGCCTGTCCGCCATGCCACGGGATGCACAGCGGAACTCTTTAGCGGGACGTTGGCGGGGTCTGCCCCTGTATTCAGGTGCCAGAAGGGGATTCCTCACCCCATCTACAGTTCGTTGGTTCCCCCGCCATCGTCTGAGGAGCGCAGCTGGGGCGAGTTCCAGCCCTCGATTCTTGTGACTCTTGGGACTCTTGGGGACTCTTGGGGACCCTGCTATCCGGACAAAGGCTGCGCTGCTATCGCCTGCGCGCAATCCTCGGTCTCGGTAGGTCTCGGGAGGTCCATGTCGGTGATTCGTTTCTTGAAACCCAGCACATATCCACGAGACCGCCAGTACTGGTTTAGCAGTGACGTTGCCACCTACACCACAAGCGCGTGGAGGGGGCCAGATCAAGACTCGGGCTGAAAAGCAGGCTTCCCGTGGCAGCTGAGGGAGGGTGTGATGAGACTGTGAGATGGTACCTACCTTGTAAAGTGATAGCTGCAAGAAAGGGCCGAGAGACCCTTGACGGTGCTAATTATTGGGCCAGCTTTTGGAGCATCTTGCCGCACTTGGATCGAAGCTAAATGCCACCATGGATGGAGAGTCGGGAGACTAACAATGTAGAGAGAATAGAGGAAAATATGAACTTATTGAATGAAGCCTTGCTGCTGTTGCTGACTGATACAAACACATGAAATCGGTCTCCTACGCCGACTGCCACGACTCCTAGACTGGCCTGGGTCGGGTGTCCTGTCTTCTTCGTCAAAAATCGCCATGCTTCCCAATAGACCGTCTGCCTGTATCATTTGCCATGCGGCCGATGAACATCCGTATCCATCGAGGCCGCGCCGACATGATGCTCAACTGAGCCAACTGTACCGCCGCCCGCTGAAATGCGTCTCTGCCTGTCCAAGAGGGTGAAAAGCCACCTACCCCCGTCTTTTGCCATGATTAAAGTCAAAGGTTCGTGCCTCCAGAGCAGACCGAAGTGCTGGCCCGCTCGTTATTTCTTCTTCGACTTGGTCGATTTCGACGCCAACGCTCTCCGATCCTCCTGCAGGAAATGCTCCGTCCACTTCTTCCTCCATACCTCGCGGTCCTCCCAGGGCTCCTTTGTCGGCGCTTCCTCCTGGTCCTTGGGCGCTGCCGGAGGAATCGGAGCCATGTTGTGGTCCATGGAGTGGATGAGAGAGTGGATTCTGAACCGCGCAAAGAACTGCCGTCTTTGGTATTGCGTCGTTTGCTTCTGGGACTGTTGCAGTTGCGTCGAGCATATTTCGCACGGAAACCAGCCCCAGTACATGTAACTGCTCATGGGCTTCACCGTCGGTACGAACGGGTGTCCGCAGTCGCATCGCATGCTGACCCGGCACCAGGGGCAGTGAGGCTCATCTCCGCTCGACACCCCGAGCCAGTGTTGTAAACAGTCGCTGCCGAAACGATGGCCGCATGGTAGATATCGCCAAATCTCCTGGTCGCCCTCTTCCTTGACTTCGCCAACTTTCTCGTAACATATCGCACAACAGCTGTCGTCGGCGGCC
This sequence comes from Colletotrichum lindemuthianum, assembly GCA_001693025.2. Lineage (NCBI taxonomy): Eukaryota > Fungi > Ascomycota > Sordariomycetes > Glomerellales > Glomerellaceae > Colletotrichum > Colletotrichum lindemuthianum. The sequence continues at coordinate 82,398 of MASP02000826.1, read as the reverse complement.
GGGTTCGACGCCAGCTCCTGCTTGCGTATGACTGACTTGAAAATGTTCATCATCGACGACAGACCCGGGAATGTGAGTAAAGTAATTAAAGAAAAAGAAATGGTATGAAAAAATGAGAGGATGTCGGCTCGAGGACGATGAACCGGTATTGAGACCCCCCCAGGTTATCTGATTTCTTTGTTTTCCCAAAAAAAAAGATACCAAAGGTGATGACGGACCGTAATAACCAACAAAGAGATGGAATAACGTGACAAAGAACATCCGCCCTTACGGAAAGACACCGGCTTTAGCAAAGCTTATCGTGCCTTGCAGATGGCGCGACATTGACCTTGCTGTTGGACGGTTCCAGGTGCTCGACCGGGTAGGCCATGTCGTGTTCAAAAGGCAACGCGCACGGAGCCATACCTTCAGCAATGGGGTGCCGCCGGCTCGCTGGGCTATGCCTGACATGTGCAGTGGCAGTCCCGTCTTCACACCACATCCTCGGAGTTGGCGCCGCCGTGTGCTTCGTAGTCCGACCTTTTGGGCCTGTTGGAGTTGGAAGTGGAAACACTCGGCATTGGCTGATATTCTATCACGCCTGCTGGGAGGAATGCGTACGCCCCCTCCTCTGGACGACGACCGTTTCGGTCTGCTGCTGACAGTCAGCCCGCATGTGGTTAAGGTCCTCATCCGCATCTTACATCTTTGCAGCGCGTGCCCATGTGTGATACGGGCGAGGTGGGCGGGAAACTAATGTGGCTGGACGAGACTTGAAGAGCGCGGACGGGCCATGGACAACGGGAGCCGCCCCCGATGGCGACGACGAGAAACACAAAACGGCCAAGCTAGGCAAAGCCGGGAGAGACATGCAGGACGGAAACACGGGCGCCTGAGCGGCGGTTGTTTCGGAGGGGGTGATTGCGCCTGACATCCACGAGTCTCCTGTGCCAAACATAGCAGACAGAGGTGAGCGGGGGACGAAAGTGAGGCAGCGGGATAGAGTTCAGCTGATGTCCGACTCGAAGCATTGAAATGTATGCACGTCTTGGCCACGCCGTCGCCACCTTGCCGCCACCTTGCCGCCCAAGAATGGCAGCCACCAACACAAGCGAAATAAACAACCTTGGTAGCGGAAACCAATCTTGTGTCGCTTGACAGGACTGTTCCTGGATCTGTGATGTGGTAAGGCCGTCGTCGTGACCCGAGATTCCATCGGCCGACGCAGCCGAGAAGGCATACGGCCCAGTCCCGCAGCGCCAGAACCCAGAGGCGGTTGCGACACTGGCTCACCTCCTCCTTGTGCGCAGCTCTAGTCCAGCCGAGAGCGTTCAGCTGGATGCCCTTTATCTGAACAATCGACTGCAAACGTAGGTGTTGCTGTAACTTGTTGCTATAGCAAGGCCGTGATGCGTCTCATGCGTGGCTATCAACGTGGGCCATCACCATGATCCAGGCACATTACGTTCCTCGTCCTCGTCACTATCGTCCCTGAAGCCCTCTTCAAGGCTGACGGCGGTGTTAGCCGGCAACGGGTGTAGGAGATGTGGAAAATCCATCTTTAGCTTACTCTCTGCTGAGCCTCCTTGTGCTGTCGTGCGTGTCCCGTTGGGCATCCTCAGACATTGCCCTTCGCGTCTCTTCTGCCATGTCTTCGAGCTCCTCATCAAATTCGTCGTCGGAAAGACCGGAAACAACGACCACTCGTTCGTGGGGGTATCGATTCCAGACCGAAGGCACCATCATCCTCGCCAGGCCGTTCTGTATGCGTTGTCGGAGCGATATAGTCGAAGTAGATATGCTATCGAGGGGCAGGTACTGACAATACCGATTTCGCCATTTCCGCCATAGTGGCAGGAGCACGTAGGTCGAAACGAGAAACAGTATCAACGAGATGACTGCAGGCACAATGAGGGTCTATGTTCCCCGGTTGTCAAGTCAGCCTGAGGAACGACCGGCGTTGAGGTTCGATGGATGGGGGGGGGGGGGGGGGGGGGGGCCCCCNNGGGGGGGGGGGGGGGGGGGGGGGGGGGGGGGGGGGGGGGCACGGCGCACCTTGATGACAGACATCGTGGAGCCCATGATGGGCAAGATGTAACGGTGGGAGACGGCAGCGGCGGTCGGGTCAACAAATCCAGGTGAAGACCAGCGACGATGGCATAAGAAAATCTGCCTGCATGTGTACGCAGATGAAGGCTCACAATAGAATTAGAATTAGCCAGGGTTGCGGCAGGCGTGAATATAGCCTCACCAAATTGCTAAGCCTTCCTGCGTGCTTCCAACCTACCTCCGGAATAATCGGGCACACGCGGTCAGCGAGGTACCTAGGCGTGACGTTTCTCAGAGCGAAAGTAGAAGTCTCACAGCCCGACACGCGGCTGCGGGCCACTTGGTTCCGGCCGGTGCCGGATTGGACCTCAGGCGGGACCTGCCTACCGACTGACCTGCTACAGAAACGTTGGTTACACTTATAGTAGATCCGCATGCGTACGTGTAAGCAACTTGTAATCAATATCAGAAATACGGCTTTGCGTCAAGATTTGCTCTGCCTTATACCTAGTGCTACAAGTATGCGTTGCAAGTGAGTAATCTTCAGTTGTTGATTCGCCTCTTCGTACGGCATGTTTGAAGCCCGAAGGCTTGGATGTGGCACCCGCAGTCGCGATCGAATCGTTGGGAAAAGCAGACTGTAATATCGCTTAAAAGTGCTGGGCCGCAATAAACGGACCCCTGGGAGACCATGATGCCAAACTTAGGACACTGGAATCGCAAGCGGAAGGTATCTCCACTGCCACCTGTCAATGTGGAGGTGAAGGCGCCTAGGATGGCCTATACCCAGGCAGGTAGGGGTGTAGGTACTGTTATTGGGGGGAGAGATCTCACCAGGCCCAGGCATCTAACTTCAGCACCCAAAGCGCCATTCAAGGACCAGCAGCTGAACCGTCCATCAAATCCCCTGCACCGAATCCAATGGGAAGCCGCGAGTTCGGTTTGCAGGGCCGCTCTGTATTGCGTCCAGCACCTTAATTACCTAAGGTACCTAGGTTCCTTACGGAGTACGGATACGGAGTACATGACAGGCTTGCAGATGGCGATGGCGATCTTTGGCATACGCGGTTTGGCTCGTCCGCTGACTCGGCTTTTTGTCTTCTTCTCCAGCCCCCTGAAAGATAGCTGCAGCTGCAGCTGCAGGTCCACCGTCCGGTAGCATCGCATTCGAAATATTGAGGTGAAATCAATCGACGCTTGAGTAAAGTCCCCATTGCAGCGACTGCGCCAACGGCATCCCCCCACCTAGGCCACCGGATTCGTCCAAGTCTTCCGTATTACGGCGCATTTTGCATCTGCTATTACTGCGTACTCCGTACCTTTACCAGCAGGTACGTAGTAGTAGTCTTCGATCCTGCGCGCTCACTGCGTAAATGGGAAAGTGACTCGTGTGTGGATGTGTGTCACTCTCGTCGCCTCAACTCGACTCGAATCAACTCGACTCGACTCGCCTTTTCCTCTCAGTCTCTTCTCCTCGTCTCTGCCCATATGTCGGTTGGGCGCACCGCTCTGGACCTTGCCAGTCAGCCCGAGACCACCGTCCACAGCGAGAGCTTGACCTTACCGGCTCTTGGTCCCCTTCAAGCCCATGACATCTCGTGCCGTTGTCCATCTTCTCCCAAAGCGCTCAGGCTGTTTCCGCAAAAGAACTTCCACATCTGCTGCCCCTGAAGTATCAAGTCAATAGCGGCCCCTTGTCGAGCCCTGTTTCATCAGGGAACTCCGCACTTTCGACGTCTTCCTCCATCGCTCAGTCTTCACGTCGGTCTGCAACTTTGCAGCCACCTGCCATACCACGCCTTGCAGCGCCTTGCCTTGCCTTGCCTTGCCTTGCCTACCTTCCCTCAGGTACGGCATCTTATCTGCCCTTCTGCCCTTAGGTACCTGGCCTTACAGTACCTTACCTTACTTGACGGTATTGCCAAAATCCAGTGGTGGCCAGCAAAGCACACATCCCCTCCCCCATGTTCTGCGAAATCTCCCAGACCGCCGCCACTTGACACTAAGTACGGTAGAATCGAAACTGCTGTCCACCGAACAGGCGTCTTACGCTGTATTCCATCTGGGGCCCATTGACACAAGTAGCTGGTACAGCTGCAACCAACAGGAGCGTGCAGGATAAGGTAGTTAGCTAGCTAGGGCTGAGCGAGGAAGGTCTCCGGCAAGTCGTTGTCGTTGTCCTCTTCGTTCTTTCCTCAGTCTCTCACGTGGCTGTCCTTGGACTCAGTTGGCCAAACACACACACACATACGCGCGCGCACACAGCCGGCTAACCCCGTCATCACCTTCACCTGTCATCGCCAGTCGGCCAGCCCACCAGCTTGCGACTTGGAGTCTCAGTCTGCGAGCCAGCTACTTTCAAAAAGGGTTTACCTCGCGTCTTGGCCTTGGATACCCGGCAACCCTCGATCGCACACACGGTTACACACCTTGCTTTCTCTTAACCCTTCTTCTGCGACTCCGTCGCTCTCTTCAACTCGATATTCCCGGCTTCATCCCGCTCCGGCGCTTACCCATCGAAACAACGCGCGACAAGCCAGGCCGGATAAATCTCCGGCAATCTCTCCCGTCGCCATCGTCCGGGCCGTCCTGGCGCTGCTCGTCGCATGCCAAAGGTCATGAATTGTGAGTCCGCGTCCCAATTCAGGGTACCCCCTCCTTCTCTCCCCGGTCCCAAACCTCTGTCTGCTTCGCTTCAAACTTGGGAAGAAGGCATGCTAAAACAGCACGGATTCATGCAAGCAGAAGTCCAACGCGCCATCTTTGTAGAGTCACAGCCCATCGCCCACCGCGAGCGAAGAAAGACTCAACGTTGGCGGGTAGAGCCTCAATCATGCGACCGGCCTTGGCCACCACATTCGCCCGAACTACCCAGTCCTGTCAGCTCTGAACCTGAAGATACCCTACCCTACACCGATCGGGCTTTGCGAGAGAGAGAGCCAGGTGTTTCAACCCCCTCCCCGTCCAACCGCGCCCACCATGTCTTCCACCGACAAGTCGAGGCAGTCCTCGGGAGGGAAATCTTTCTTCTCGCGCAACAGGAAAGACAAACGCAACACCAGTGACGAAGGTCGCCATCTGGCCGGAGGCGACAGTTTCGATACCGCCAGCGTACACTCGCGCGCCTCTCGTCACCATCGCGACTCGTCTTCAGTCTCCATCGATCAGTTCCCCGACTCCGGCCTGACGGCTGGTCCCATGACCAGTATCCCCTACGACAGCGTACCCGATTCTCGATCGCCCGTTCCCGTCGAACACTTGCCAAAGGCCGAGCAAATCGCCCTCATGCGAAACGGCTCGTCACCCCATCACCTCAACAAGAACGCCAGCGACTTTCATCAGTATCCTACCTTTGACCCTTCGACAATGGCGGGCGGAGCCGGCTCACATGCTTCGGCGCAGCGAGCTCCGCAATCCAACATCACAATGGTCAGCACCGGCCGCCAGACGCAATATCAGCAGTGGGGACCAGGGCCGGGTCGCGTTAGCATGGCGAGCACGATCAATGGGTCCCACAACCCCAGATACGATTCGTACGTGACGGCGGCGGGTCGGAGCTCTGCTGACCAAGCCAGCATATTCTCATCAGGTAACGGAGGCACCCATGACATGACCGCCGCAAATCGCTCATCAAGACCAGCACTGCCCAGTGCTTCCTCGCAGAGTTCCTATTCCTCGCACATGTCCTATAGGGACTCCTCGCATCCCTCCTCACATCGACTGACAAAATTTCCCGGCATGGGACCGACCGGGCACGATGGATTCCATTTCCCGCGACCGGACAATGACGAAATCATCGGCCAGATGTTTCTGGCCTTGATGCAGAAACGAGGATGGCACAACCTACCCGAGCAGGCCCGTCGCCAGATGGTCGCCTATCCAGCCGACAAGAAATGGACGTTGCTCTACCAGGACCGATTGACCGAGTGGCAAGGAGAACAGAAGAGGAGGCAGACCGCGAAACCGAATCAATACTCGACGCCAGAGATACTCGTAAACTCGGACGAGGAGGGCTCGCCAGAATGGTACGTCCGACGTGTCATGGATAACAGCTTGGACACCAAGGGCCTGGGCAGTCTGGAGGTGAACCTCAGAACGCAACAAATAGGATGGGTCAAGCGCTTCATCGAGTGTCAGGGTCAGGTCGCGTTGACCAACGTCCTGATGAAAATCAACCGCAAGACTGCACTGGGCCCCGCGCCAGACCAGAGGGCGGACAGGCATTTGGACCGCGAGTACGACATCATCAAGTGTCTCAAGGCTCTGATGAACAACAAGTTCGGCGCCGACGACGCTCTCGTGCACCAGCAGGTCATCATCGCCCTCGCAACCTCGCTCATCTCCCCGCGCTTGACAACACGAAAGCTTGTCAGCGAAGTTCTCACCTTCCTGTGTCACTGGGGCGATGGCGAAGGTCATTTAAAGGTCATCCAGGCTCTCGACTCGGTGAAGGCGCAGCAGGGAGAAAATGGCCGATTTGACGCTTGGATGCGGCTGGTCGAGGTCACGGTCGACGGCCGAGGGAAGATGGGAAGTTTGGTCGGTGCCAGTGACGAAGTCCGCAGCGGTGGCATCGGCATGGAGAACCTGTTGATGGAATACGCGGTCGCGACGCTCATCCTCGTCAACATGATCGTCGATGCCCCCGAGAGGGACCTGCAGCTGCGCATGCACGTCAGGGCGCAGTTCACGGCGTGCGGCATCAGGCGCATCCTCACAAAGATGGAGTCGTTCCAATACGACCTCATCGACAAGCAGGTCGAGCACTTCCGGACCAACGAGGCTATCGACTATGAGGACATGCTGGAGAAGGAGAACAACAGCATCAAGGACAGCGTTGAAGGAGAGGTTAAGGACCTCAACGACCCCGTTCAGATTGTCGACGCCATCCAGCAACGCTTGCGTGGCAGCAAAACCCAAGACTACTTCGTCTCTGCGCTACAACATCTGCTGCTCCTCCGCGACAACGATGGCGAAGAGCGATTGCGAACCTTCCAGCTGGTGGACTCCATGCTGAGCTACGTCGCCATGGACCGGCGGCTGCCGAACATGGACCTAAAGCAGAGTCTCAACTTCACCGTCCAGAGTCTGCTGGACAAGCTCCACACAGACTCGGAGGCCCGCCAGGCCCTGGATGAGGCTTTGGAGGCGCGGCAGATTGCCGATGCCGCCATGGCAGAGCGAGATGAGATGAGAGAAAGGTTGGAACTGGGTGCCGACGGGCTTGTTGCGAAGCTGCAGAAGCAGTTGGACGAGCAATCGAGGTTTATTGAAGCTCAGCGGCGGCAAGCGGAAGGCTTGAAGGCCGAACTGGAAAACATCCAAACGGTGCGCCAAAAGGAGGCTCAGCGTTACGAGTTGGAAACCAGAGAGCTCTACCTCATGCTTAGGGATGCACAGGATGTTGCTGCGTCCAACGCCGTCAAGAGCAACAACAAGCTTGGAGAAGAGGACCCGGCCCGTATGCCGGGCATCCTGGACAGAGATCGCCTCATGGAGCGTCTGCAGATGCAAATCGAGCGTCAAAAGACGCAGTTCAAGCTGGAGGGCAGAGTCTGGGGAGAAGCCGTCGGGCCCTCAGACAGGTTGCGCGCGCTCCGCGAGGAGATGGACGACAGCGGCATGGGCTCAGGACCAGGCACGCCGCCGAGGGACTTCACCAACAGCATGCTCGGCAGCGTCAACCGCAACACCAAGATTTCACGGAAGCCCGTCAACGGCCGCGGCGAACAACTGGGCGGCGATCTCCTCGAAGGCGAAGAGGGTGAAGAAGACGAGGACGGCGTTGTCTACGAGAAGCCGAGGGTCGTCGAGATCCGCCGACCAGTCATGGATCCCAGTCAAAAGGCTGGCCTTTTCGGCGAAATGGTTGGCAAGATCAAGAGGTTCGACGCCAGCGATTCCGAAGACGGCGAGGCCACCACCGGCCCTTCGCACCCCAGTCTCGAGTCTGGTTCACCCATCACTCCCGCCGAGGGCGAGCCCCCGAAAATTCAAGTCACCGGCGCTGGGCCCCCGCCTCCTCCACCTCCGCCGCCAATGCCCCCGGGTCTGGGCGGTCCTCCTCCGCCTCCTCCACCGCCAATGCCACCGGGTCTTGGTGGTCCGCCACCGCCTCCGCCCCCACCTCCTCCGCCAATGCCCCCGGGTATGGGCGGCCCTCCTCCACCTCCTCCTCCGCCAATGCCCCCGGGTATGGGCGGCCCTCCTCCACCTCCTCCACCGCCAATGCCTCCTGGTATGGGCGGGCTGCCTCCTCCGCCTCCTCCTCCTCCGATGCCTGGTGCCATCTCCGGACACTTCCTCTCGCAAGCCACCCCAAACTTTTCTCCCTCATCACTTGGAATGCCTGTGGTTCGTCCAAAGAAGAAGCTCAAGGCTCTCCATTGGGACAAGGTCGATTCTCCTCTGACCACGCATTGGGCCGCCCATGCCCCGTCTGCTGAGGAGCGTGAGGAGAAGTACATGGAGCTGAGTCGGAAGGGCATTCTCGACGAAGTCGAGAAGCTCTTCCTGGCCAAGGAAACCAGAAAATTGGGTATCGGCAGTGGTGCAAAGAAGGATGACAAGAAGCAGATCATCAACGGTGATCTCCGCAAGGCCTTCGGTACGTGTTTGGTGGTCGACTGGTCGTTCGTCAATGCTAACCAGCTGCAGAAATCTCTTTTGCCAAGTTCTCACAGGTTTCCGTGGAGAAGATTGTGCAAATGATTATCCACTGCGACAAGGATATGTTGGACAACCCAGTCGTCATGGACTTCTTGCGCAAGGACGACCTTTGCAACATTCCCGACAATACAGCCAAGCAGATGGCCGCCTACAGCAAGGACTGGACAGGAGCCAACCCCGACAAGGCAGAGCGCGAACAGGACCCTATGGAGCTTACAAGGCAGGATCAGCTTTACCTGTACACTGCCTTTGAGCTTCATCACTACTGGAAGGCTAGAATGAGGGCTTTGGCTTTGACGAGAAGCTTTGAGTCCGACTTTGACGAGATTACCGACAAGATGCGTCACGTCAGCGCCGTTTCGGAATCCCTCAGAGATTCCGTGTCCCTCATGAACGTTCTCGGTCTCATCTTGGACATCGGAAACTACATGAACGACGCCAACAAACAGGCTCGCGGCTTCAAGTTGAGCTCGTTGGCTCGACTTGGTATGGTCAAGGACGACAAGAACGAGTCGACCCTGGCGGACCTTGTGGAACGCATCGTTCGCAACCAATATCCCGAGTGGGAGAACTTTGCCGACGACATTGCTGGGGTCATGGCGGCGCAGAAGATCAACATTGAGCAGCTTCAGTCCGACGCCAAGCAATACATTGACACGGTCAAGAATGTCCAGATGTCACTCGACGCCGGCAACCTGAGCGATTCCAAGAAATTCCACCCGCAGGACCGCGTCAGCCAGGTCGTCCAGAGAGTGATGAAGGACGCCAGGAGAAAGGCCGAGGAGATGCAGCTGTATCTGGAGGAGATGATGAAGACTTACAACGACATCATGGTCTTCTACGGCGAAGACCCAACCGACGAGAACGCCCGCAGAGACTTCTTCGCCAAGCTCGCATCCTTCGTCGGGGACTGGAAGAAGTCAAGGGACAAGAACGTCAAACTGGAAGAGCAGCGCAGGCGCAACGAGGCATCCATGAAACGGAAGAACCAGCAGCTCCAAGTATCGAGCGGCAAGGTCGAGGGAGCACCACCATCCCCATCCAGCGCAGGGGCCATGGACTCTTTGCTGGAGAAGTTGCGCGCAGCGGCACCTCAAACACGAGATCAGAGAGATCGTCGTCGCAGGGCTCGACTCAAGGACCGCCACCAGGTCCGGGTAGCGTCGGGCCAAAAGATACCCGATCCCGACGAGGACCCCGTGGTCGAGGCCGCACTGGCGGAACCGCCCAAGGAGCCGACCATCGACGAGGACGGCAACCCGATCAGCCCAGGGCTATCATCGCCGAGGGAGGCGGGCGAGGACGACGTGGCAGAGCGAGCGGCGCTCCTACTGCAGGGCATGCGCGGAGGAGACGCGGCCGAAGAAGCCGACCCCGAGAAGAGAGAAAGTCTCCGCCGGTCAAGGAGACAGACGGCCGAAGAGGAGCGGCGGATGCGGAGACGCAGGCGTGAGAAGGCAACTTCGACCAACACGGCCGCCATCGGTGAGGAGGAGTCGACAGTGACCGAGGCTTCCAAGGAAGAGGATATACCCCCAAAGCCCTCGGTTGAGAACACACCTGTAGAACCATGAGCCTGGATCTCGTGGGGAGAGTCGGTCGGCCGTCATATATACACACACTACGTAATGTCTACTCTTTTTTTCGGAACAAAACAACACGCAATCGTTGGAGGGGTGGCTATGCCCAGCTTCCCCCCCCTCCCCCTTTTGGAACACATGTAGCATACGATCTGGACTACAGTATAAATTTGAGCGAAGGGAGGGAAATGGGTGGTTCCGAGCGGGAGACGAATCATGGCGTGTTTTGCTCCTTTTTCTTCGTAGCAGATGCTCCTCCTCCTCCTCCGTTTTTGTGGTTCTTGTGACTTGGGGCATGTGTCGCAACATGTTGGTACTCGTCTCGCATGCTATTATTCATTTGTGAATGAGTCTTCTAGGGGTATGCATGATTAAGGGGTGGATGGAATGCTGGTATCGAGCTGGACTTTGGGTTGGCATTCTGTTCATTGCATTGTGGGGGAACGGGACGACGGGCGGAGGGACTGTTGGACGTGATTTGAAGCTGAACGTTTGATACCAGTTTGTGTAGCAATGCATACTTGAGGCTTCTTGTTGTTGTTCATGGTTTGCGTCGCTTAAAGTGTAGTGAAAGGTACGCCAAACTGAGGTCGGAATGCCGTGTCAAAGACATTTTCCTTTGGAAGATACGGCTCTCTTCCAATCTGCCTTCACCCACAACTGAAAGCACCTTTGATTGCTAGCGTAAGTAATACAAGTCTATCAATTTAGTTGGCTACATAACCTCCATCTACAGATAACGCGGCGCCGTGGATAAACGTTGCTTTCGAGGAGCAGAGGAACAACACGGCGTCGGCAACCTCCTGGGGCGTCCCCTTGCGCTTCATGGGCGCCACGGCGACTATCGGATCGTTCCGAGAAACTTCGCTCGTCATCGGGGTGCTGGGACTGTCAGCTTCTTTCCGGCAAGTGGGAGAGAAAAGGAGAGCTGGGCGGGCGCGGCTTTACTCAATGATTCCGGGACACACGCAGTTGATCCGGATGTTGTATTTTGCATACTGTCTTCCAGTCAGGCCGGCCGACTACTCGCGCTCGGTCTCGACGCGCACGCAAACTCACATCCACGGCATCGCTTTTCGTCAAACTCAGGATCGCAGCCTTTGAGGCGCTGTAGGCAGCTAGACGGACCGTCAGACAAGTCTCATATATTCGCAGGGAGTCCGGACGGACGTCCACCACGCAGTCCAGACACTCACGCGTTTCTGGCCGGCTGACGAGACTCAGGTTGCTCGCGACGTTGACTATGACGCCGCGGTTCCCCGGCCGTCCGTCGTGCGTCTTCATAGGCTCCTGCTTGATCATCTGCGCCAACTCGGCCCGGGAGCACAGCCACGTCCCGCGGTAGTTTGTCGTCGTGATGTCGTCGAACTCGGCCGTTGTGAGGAGGTGCGAAGGGGCCATGGGGCCTAACATGCCTACAACGGGATTCCCGCTCTCTTTAGCAACCGCGCGACTTGCTCTCTATCTCTCTCTCTCTCTCTGCTTTTTCCAAAACCGGTCATGAGAGAGAGAAGGCGCGGGGGTGGCATGCTCACCGGCGCAGTTGACGGCGTAGTCGATGCGGCCCCATTCCTCGGTGACGTACTCCATGCCCGCGGACACGTCGTCCTCGTTGCGGTTGTCAATCTCGATGATGAAGGTGCGCACGTCGCCGTTGGCCTCCTTGCACATGCGCGACGTCTCCGACAGGCCGTCTTCGTCCCTGTCGAGGAGGGCGATGCGCTTGCACCCCTCGCGCGCAAAGGAGATGGCGACCTGCCGGCCGATTCCTGGGCGTCTTGGGTCAGCTAAAACTGATGCACGGGTGGGTGTGTATGCTGGAGGGATGGCGGACGAGCGAGCTTGGGGGGGGGGGGGGGGGGGGGGGGGGGGGCGGGGGGGGGGGGGGGGGGGGGGGGGGGGGGGGGGGGGGGGGGGGGGGGTTGTGCAGACGTACCGGATGCTGCTCCCGTGACGACGGCGACGCCCTCAAAGAGTGTCATTTTGGTTGTGTTTACCATGCATGGATCCTCCGTCGCGTGGTCTTGTGGCGCTTCTTGGAGCTGTGAGTTGACCGATCAGATCAAGATCAACCTTGTGTGCAGCAAGTGGTGATGAGTCAAGTATGACGACCCCGTGATGTATGTAGGGAAGGAAGTAGGCGTGTCCCAATCGACTTTATTGTTGTATCCGTCAACACCAAATTCACAGAGAGGGAGTATGAATCACACGAACCCAATAATCGCACTTCGAAAAAAAACATCCCTCCTCTTCCGTGGGCCGCGAAGCAACCTCCCTTTCCTCTCACAACCCTCTTGGCAATCTATGACCCAAACCACCCGAGTTGGGGCCCAAACGGCGCAACTTAATCCGGAAGCCCCCCGCGAAGTTTCTCGCTCGGCCCGGCACGGACTACACTTTCTCGAGTCTGGTCTGTACTCTGCTGCAGGCTTGTTGCCTTGTCGTCTGAAGTCGTCAAGCTTCGGCCTGACTTGGGAGGGAGAGGGAAGGGGGAAGCTACAGTTATCAGGCAGGTTGCAGTGTAACATGATGGAGGGATGGGAACACGCAGCGCCGGGACTGTTGGGGCCGAGTAAGTGCGTCTCTCCCGAACCGATCCCATGTTTCCGTCGTCGTCGTCGTCGTCGTCGTTGCCGCCACGTGTTCAGACTTGCTTCTGCAGATGTTTGGCGGAATTTGGGCATGGATAATGGGCTCGTCGACCCCGTATCCGGGTTGGTAGTTTGTCGTCGGATGGGACGGACGCTTTCCGTTGAAACGCCTCTACGACGAGATGAAGCGGTGGTCAGAAATGGAATAGCTGGTTATGCGTACTGTTTTGACGATTTCACAATGACAAGATTAGCATACAAAACACCGTCGAAAAGATCTAGAACAGTTGGCTGGATTAGGACAAGGTCCAGAAACAGAAACGTGACGTTGCTAATCTCCAAGAAGCTCACAAACATTGCAATTACTTTTTCACTTTTCCAATGCCCAACGCCTATTCGACAACCCATCCCTTGCCAGGGATCTTCTTCTGCGTAACCTTCTTCATCGGCAGAGGCCACCCCTGTCCGCCGACACCTTCCGCCCGCAGGTACGGCACGACCCATACCTCCCTCGAGCTCGCCGTCGACGAAATCTCCTTGACGGGCTTCCCGTAGCTGACGAGCGGCGTGCCCTTGGCCAGGCTCGCCAGCTGGCCGCCCGTGACGTCCGTGAGCGTGTGCATCCTCGTCTTGGGCGTCTTGTCGGCGTCTCCCTGCGTCGCGCGCCGCAGGTGCGAATACACGACGAACTCGGGGCACTCGGCGGGGCTCATGTGCGCCATTGGCGACGACGGGTGCAGGTACACAAACTTCTCGGCGTCGGGGCCGCCGCCGCCGCCGCCGCCGCCGAGGGGCATGAGCGGGATGTACGGCACGTCGATGGCGCGGCGCGGTTTGCGGTGCATCTCGGGCGGCACGGGCGACTTGTCGGCGCGGAGGGCGACCTGGTCGACGAACCCCGCCGCGGCCATCTGCTTGAGGTAGGCGACCTGCTTGTCCGACGGCGCGTCGAGCTTGTCCTGGTGCTTGAGGTTCTTGAAGGCGGGGATGTTGGCGCGGAGGAGCTCGGTGATTTGCTGGCGCAGCTGCGCAACCTCCTTCATCACCTTGTAGCGCACAAAGTGGCTCTCGCACCACTTCTCCGTCGGGTCGTGGGCGTACTCGCCGACCACCTGCAGAAGCTTGACGGCGTCGGCGCGGTCGTCGAGGTAGCAAAAATTCCTGTGCGCGGCGTTGAACATGCGCCGGATGTTGGCCTGGCGGTCCTCCGCGATGACGTCCGCCTGCGTGCGCAGTTCGTGGTCCTCCTTTGCGGCGAGGGAGGGGATGGCCTGGTGCTCCGGCACAAAGATTTCCGCCGCCGAGAGGGCCGCAACCATCATGATGGTGTACGGCAGGCACTCGTGCTGGTGGCCGATGAGGAGGATGCGGGCGAAGCGAGGCGACAGCGGGAAGATGGACATTGTCGATCCAATGTTCGTGATCTGGCCCTCGGGCGTGATGGCAGAGAGGTAGGTGAGCAGCTTCTCCGCCTTGCGCAGACCCATGCGGTCCGGCGGCGTGGGGAACGGGAAGTTGACGACGTTGGAGAGGTTCATCGCCTTGAGCTGGAGCACGACGCCGTCGACGGGCATGCGCAGGATCTCGGGGTCGGTGAACTCGGGCAGGTCCCGCTCGTAGACGGCCGAGGAGTAGAGTCTGTAGCAGTGGCCCGGGCCGGTACGTCCGGCACGACCGGCTCGCTGGCTGGCGCTGGCCTTGCTGATCCAGCCGATCTCGTACGTCTGCACGCCGCTGATGCGGTCGTACTGGCGCTCCTTGGCGCGGCCGCAGTCGAAGACGTAGCGGATGCCGGGGATCGTCAAACTCGTTTCCGCAACGTTGGTGGCGAGAATGATCTGGCGCGTGTTTTCTGGAGGCTCCTCAAAGACCCTCATCTGTTCTCTCGTCGGAAGCAGGGAGTAAAGAGGGAGGACTTGCATCTTCATCGGTCCCGTCTCGCCTTCCTCTCCCTCAATCTCGAACTCCTTGTCGTCCTCTCCATCTGCTTCGTCGTCGTCGTCGTCGACGATACCGTCATCCCATTCACCGGCTCCATCGTCCACGTCGCCAAAGTCGATGTCTTCTACCTCCATCGGCGCATCCGTCGCGGAAATCTCAACCTTTGGCGCACTTGCACCCACGAAGCCACCGACAGCCGCCCGCAGCTTCTTGCTCATGTGCATGATCTCGTTCTGGCCAGTGAGGAAGACGAGGATGCCGCCAGGGGGCAGTTTTCTGTGACCCCGCAAGACCTTCTTGAAGGCCTCCTCGACGTAGTCAGCCTGTGTGCGGCGGGAGAAATGAACCGTCACCGAATGCTGACGGCCTTCAACCTCGACGACAGGAGGTGGGTTGCGGAAGAGGATGGCGTTGTTGGTCATGTCCTCTACTCTCAGGGTGGCAGACATGATGATGATCTTTAGTGGTTTGATCGAAGGATCGATCTCGTCGTCGCCCTTGCGGATGTTGTTGATGCGACTCAGCATACCGATCAAGATATCCGTGTTGACGCTTCTCTCGTGGGCTTCGTCGATGATGATGGCTGAGTATTTCTTCAACGAAAAGTCCTGTGCCATTTCTCGCAACAACACACCATCCGTCATGAACTTGACGGCGGTCTTTTCCGAAGCGGTACCCTCGAATCGAATCTGGTAGGCAACCCGATCCGAGTGGTCGCCCAACTCCTCGCCGACACGCTTCGACATACTGACGGCGGCAACTCGGCGGGGCTGCGTGACGCCAATCATTCCGGGTGTGTCCGAGTTGGGGGAGCCATATCCAGCCTCGAAAAGGAATTGAGGCACCTGCGTCGTTTTACCTGAACCGGTAGAGCCGCAGACGACAACGATGTCATTGTTGTGAATCATTTCCATGATCCTCTGCTCTTCTGCGACGACCGGAAGCTTCATGCGCGCCTCCTGAATCGCCGGTGTCCTCGTTACCGAAACGGCATATGCTTTGCGGGCCAAGTTTGTTGTTGGCTGTAGTTCCTGAGGCAGAGGCTCTTGCTCCAGAGGTCGTGGAGTGAAATTCTCAGGCTTTGGGATGTCGAGTGTTGTAGTTGCTGGCGCCACAGGTTGGTACCCAAGGGCCTGATTCCTCTGTGCGTGAGCCCACGCTTTGAAAGCAGATGGCCTCTTTTCCCCGTCAGTCTCGTCATCGTCCATGTCCTCGTCCGAATCGTCCTCTGCGTCTGAATCTTCATCTGACTCCTCCGAGCTCCCCGAGTCTTCCTCGTCTTCCTCGTCTTCCTCGGAGCTTCCTTCCACGTCTTCGTCCTCGTCATCGTCGTCCGCCTTTCCATCCGAACTGAAGCCGCTCCATTCCTCTTCGGCATCGGGTGCTCTTTCAGGCTCGATAATGGAGAATTTGGACTGAATACCGCCTCTCTTCTGTCGCTTCTTGAGGACCGGACGACCGTCGTCACCAACATCCAGTGGTCTTTTCAGACCTGATCCTGCGGAAGCTGGAATCTGATGTTGTGCCGCTGACTGTGGCGTAGGCTGCGCTGGCGCGGGCGAGGGATCAGCGGCGGATATGGGTGCTGGCGTCGTCGTCTCTGGTGCCGGTGCAGACTTTTTTGCAGCTCTGTTGTTGGTGGCCGTTTTTGTTACCGATGGCGCAGACGCCTTCACCTCCTCTTCTTCCTCCTCCTCCTCGTCGTCGCTGTCCGAGTCCTTCTCCGGCGTATCCCCCCTCTCCTCATACAGCATCTCCTCCTCATCAACATTCAGCCCGGCATTCTTCTCTCGCAGAGCCCGCGTCAGGGTCTGGCGCTTGGTCAATTTGCCCTGGCCCAGCGACTTTGTGCTGGTGAACAGACTGGTGTCGACCTTTTGCTGCGCAAGCTTCGCCAGGATCTCACGGTTCTCATCCTTGCGCAGTTTTGTGCTGATGTACTTCTCCAGGCGCTTCGCCTTCTTGCCGCTGACCTTGCCGTCTTGCTGCAGCTCGGCCCTCAGCTGGGCGCGCTTCTCCTGCAGGCGTTTTTGTTCCTCTGGGATGATTTCCTCGGCGTTAGGGTCGACGGCGCTGTCATGCGCTTGTTTTTGGCGAGCGAGCTTTTTGTGCTTGCGCTCTCTGGGGACGTACTTTCCACCCATTTTGAGGAATGTGGTTGGGAAGTTTGTGGTGGGACTTGTGAGTTTCACTCGATTCGCGCCCGGCTCGCCGTGCTAAAGAGGTATGCCAACTGCGCTACCAGCTTCTCTCAACAGAGAAGGAGCAGGAAAGGAGCAGGAAAAAAAATGTGTAAATGCGATTCTTGGGATTTTATATCAGATTGCCCATTTTTTAACAAGAAATCGGACAAACGACCCTGGGTTTCCCACTTCATATGTCTGTTCAAGCTATCTTTCTACTGTCCAAGGCGATAAGATAAATCGTTCATCGAGTCTAGAAATTTCAGGTTCTGCCGCTCTCACCGCTTGAGGTCTTCTCCGTAAATGGTCTAGTGCGGGGCGATCCACGCGATGGGCTCCACCTGCCGGCGACAGCGATGGACGACCACCACCACACCACGGCAAATAGCTGTGACGGACTGCAGAGATGAAGATGATAACGATGGAAAGTGATGGTGGATGACGGTCGAGGACTGACACAGCGTACGGCGATGATGTACGAAAATGACGAGCAACGTTCCTACATCTCACAGTGTGGACGTGCATCCTATACTCACTGTGTTCGTCGCCAATGCAAAAACGTCACGAGTACAATTTGCATCGAAGCGCAACTGCAAGCCCCAACTTCTATCGTATCGAGTCTGAAAAGTTCCGAGCATAGATTCAGTTACAATTCGATCACAGGGATATGTGTCGAGCATGATTCGTTTCATCAAAGTGAGTAATAGCGACTGAAGTACACAGGCAGCCGAACTCCGTGGGACATACAGTGTCTGCACGGCTTTGAACAGAGGTACACAAGGGTCCTGCGTCACCTAAATAGTGTTAGCAGCTATTGACGACGACCTCTCCATTGACAGCCCGACACATATCAGAGAAATCCCGGCAAAGCCCAACAGCTTGGTTATATCCCAAGTCCCAAGTACTCACGAATCGTTTGACAGCTTCCACATCAAGAACAGCCTTTGGTACAAAGATGGACGACCCCCAGGGCACCAGAGACGAACCCTTCCCTGCGCCCAGTAAGCAAGGAACCGGCACCATCAACGGCGTTCCCACAGAAGTCGCATCCGTCGCCTTTTCCGACAAGGTCATGGTCACAATCTCACAAGACGGCAGGCTCTCGCAATGGGTAGAGCACCCCTCCCCCAACGTGCGAAACGTTGCGTGCTAACCTCGCCAAGATCCAAGTCCCGCTGCAGGCTTCCTCGGGCGGCATGGTTGACCTGAGCCTCCCGTCCGCCAGCCGCGGGCTCCTCCCTTCGGTCCACCTCACGCCCAAGACGCTTCTCGGCGGCGGCGGCGACGAGCGCGAGACTCTCGGCCAGCTGTACGCCGCGCAAATCGCAAGTCTCATCTCCACGCGCGACCCCGAGGATCGCAGGACGTTGGTGCTGGGTCTAGGACTCACCAAGGTGGATCACGAGCGCGAGGCATTTTTCGACACGATTGAATTGGTGCAAACGGTTCTCTGATTCTTCTCGCGTTGCCAATTCCAAATGTGCAAGACTGGGGAGCCGACGTGCCATGACGTCGCCCGACCTCGGTCGTGAGGCAGGTTTCAGAGTGTGCCTCTTTTGGAGAAACAAACTCACTTCGGGCAGAAGGTCAAGGTCTGCCGTGCTGTTGGCCTGTTGCAGAGAAGCCGCGCAAGGTGAAGAAAGGGTGAGGCCGCGATGGTGGAAAAGTAGCAGGTCACAACCGCTGCAAACGGCCCAGAAGCTCAGCAGCGAGCGGTCCCGTGAGCCAATTGGCTTGAATTGAGGGATGGGTCGGAAGACATGATTTGGGTCTCTTGATGCACTGAGATCACGGATATTGTGCAAGACAAGTATGCTTGATATTCCACCCTGGAACAAGCAGGTTGAGAGGGTGTTTTTTTTTCTTTCTCCGCCTTGCCTGATTGGTCTACAACCTGCCACAACCGTATGAGAACCAAATGATGAGATGAAAGCAGTTGCTGGAAGTGGGCTTGCCGTAATTTCATCCGACTGCGCGTGTTTGTGCTCGTTCGGTCGCCATTGCCTCCACCTACATTCAGACCAAAGGTGTTGAACCATGATCCAAAAAGCCGGATCAAAGGCATTGTCAGCTCACAGATATTGGGGGATTTTCGCACCAAAGCAAGTCAAATAAAAACATAAGCCACGCATTCTGCTGACTACCCTCGCCGTACCGGAAAACACTCCGGCCGGCACCGGACCCAGACCCCGCCGTAAGCTACCCCCGCTCCCGATCCGATCTCGGGAATAAGACATCCGGTGCACCAACACGCACGTTGTCGTATATCCCAATGACCCGACTCCCGTGCGGGGATGATGTTGTATATGAGTTGAAGAAGAGACGAAACGATGATGATGGATGAATGCTGGGGACGTCGTTCATATCGCCACCCCAACCGCGCCGCTCGTTCCCACCCCAAACCACACATTTCACAAAGCATACCAGTTTACCAACTTGTAGAGAGAGTAATGAAGCGAATCCAACAACTCGGCACCCAGCTCGCCTCACCAACCATGTCACCCACATCCTACACCCTCAACGCCAACGGCATCCCTCCCTTCGAGAACCTCCCCCTCGGAACCGGGAATCCCAAATACTCGGCGTGGGGTCTCTACGGCGATCACGACGAACTCGGAACCCTCAACAGACTGACCGACTCCCGCGTCGCCGCAGCCGCCAGGAGTGAAATCAAAACAGGGGCAAGGTATCGCACCCGTCTCCAGGTTCACGCTCCCGTCCGTTGAAAAACTCACCAAGCTCTACAGAGTCTCCCTGAACTGGTCCCTCAAAGCCCAACCGGAACCCTTCTTCGCCCGCCGCGCCTTCCACCACGACCTCCACCGCAAGGGCCCCCGCTTCGTCAACGACGACGTCTGGACCTTCAACTCGCAATCCTCCTCCCAGTGGGACGGCCTGCGCCACTTTGGCTACCAGGACGAGGAGCGCTTCTACAACGGCGTGACCATGGAGCAGGTGCACGCCGTCGGCGAGAACGGCGAGCGGTCGACCGTCAACGGCATCCAAGGTTCGTCCTCCCCCCCCCCCCCTCCCCCGCGCGCGCGGGAATCTTGTACAGTTTGGTCAGGAGTTGATGAAAAGACGGGCAAGCCTGGCAAAAGCACGGCATCGTGGGCCGCGGCGTCCTCGTCGACTACCACTCCTGGCGCCAAACCAACGGGAAGCCCTACGACCCCTTCGCGCGGGACAGCATCCCCGTGGCAGACCTCAAAGCCTGCCTCGAGTCGCAAGGGACGGAACTCAAGTTTGGCGATGTCCTCTTCACCCGCACAGGTAAATCCCCCGCTGCCGCCGTTCGTCAGCAAGCCCCTACACAGACTGACACAAATCCAGGGTTCCTCGCAACCCACGCCACGAAATCCCCCCAGGAAATAGAAGCCTACCGCACCGCCTCCCCCCAAGTCTTTGGCGGCGTGGCCCAGTCGGAAGAAACCCTCCGCTGGGTGTGGGACAACTTCTCCGCCGTCGCCGGCGACCAGCCCGCCTTTGAGTGCTGGCCTCGCCGCGACCCGCGGTACTGGATGCACGAGATCCTCCTCGGCGGCTGGGGCATGCCCATCGGCGAACTCTTCGACCTCGAGGCCTTGGCGGACAAGTGTAAGCAGGAGCAGAGGTGGAGTTTCTTCATCTCGAGCGAGCCGTGCCATGTTCCTGGAGGCGTCGCCAGGTATGAATACCTCCCCGCAAGCTGCGTCATCAAGTTTAGAAGAATTGCGTTGCTGACAATTTAGCCCTCCCAATATCCTTGCCATCTTCTAGGATCATGGAAACTTGGAAACCAAAACACGGCGCATCATCAAAGGTCAAGTCAGCGTAATAAGCAACGTGGCGTTTAATGGGTTTGCTCATTGTCGAATCCTCACTCGGTAGCTGTTTTGACGTCCTGCCTAATGATATCCAAACACACCTGCCTGTCATTACCTGGCCGACAGCCTATGAGCACGGGGGAAGATGGCAAAGTCTTCACGTGCAGGGGGTAGCTTGAACTTGAGATGCTTCAATGTATTCGTATCAGCTTTCCAAGCTGAATAAACAAGGTGCCAGATCCGACGCCCCGGATGTGTTCTGATCTGCCCGAATCCTTCTATCATAGCCGTCATCTACGCGCACACGGTTGTCGTTTCAACCCTTGTGGCTTTTGCGGTCACTAGCAACGCGGTCAGTAACAACTTCCGAAAACCCACGTCAGGGGGCCAACTTACGTGCTCAATCTCCTCGACAATTGTTGCAACTTCTTGTCGTTGGCGGCATCTTCGGCCGCCTTCTCCAAGGCCTGCTTCCTCTCCTCCTCTTGGTGCTTGACGACCTCCTCGTGGCTGGGGGGCAATCTCTCGTTCTGGATATCCACCTTGCGGGCATCCTCAAAGGTGTTGATGGCGTTCTTGATGCCCTCAGCGCCAAGCATGAGCGTTCCAGCCGGAAGTCTGCCACCTGACACGGTCTTGAGCTCCGTCACACGCTCAGACTCCTCGCGCAACACTTGGAAGACGCGCGAAAGACGGCCAATGGCCAGAATCTTGTTCTTGATCGCGCGGCGCTTGTACTCAATCGACTCGGGGTCTTGCGAAGCTCCCGACAGAGGGGGCGACATGGGGCCAGGGGACGTGGACGACGGAGTGGCGTCCTCCTTGAGCTCCTCCTCGGAGCATGTGCTGAGGATGGCGATGAGCATGTCGGTGATTTTTTCTCCGACAAAGGGCAGCGACCATGTGAAGACGTCCATGAAGTTTGGCAGCCAGTACGGGTGGGGGGTGCAGTTGAACTGTCGGATGTTCATGACGTTGTTCTCGTACTTCAGGACGGCAGCCTTGTTGTTGTAGACGTCGAGGTAATTCGGCGCAGAGAAAATGGTCATGACACTGGGGAAACCGGTAGTTCGCGTCTTGCGATACATGCGGTAGCCTGCGTCTTGCGCCTCGTGGGCACGGATGACGGAGAGCAAGTTGTTCTTCTCCAGGAAGTTGCACGCGGCCGGGTACGAGAAGAAGTAGGAGCAACCACGGACGTGATTGTGCAAAAAGTAGTCGCTGGTTTTTTCCTGCCCAAAGTCCTCGAGGGGGTCGGCCCAGAGAATATCGCACATGAGGCCCTGGGTGGGCGGCTCGCGGAATCGATCAATCTAAATGTGGCTGTCAGCATCGGGTGCCGTATACACGTTGGGCGCCACAAAAGCTCACGTTACGCAGGTCGTCGAGAGTGTGAAGCTCGGGACTCAAGCCGCCGTGGATGCACAAGAACTGCTTGTTCATAACAGCAGCCAGGGGCAGGCAGCAGAATGACTCCATGCAGGCCTCGTAGATGGCCTCGGAGTACTTGTGCTTGCACTCAAGCTTGAAGGTGAAGTAATCGGTCAAGTGGCGACACTCGTGGTTGCCGCGCAGCAGCCACAGCGTCTTTGGGTAGTGGATCTTCAAGCACCAAAGATAGAGGACGCACTCGATGCTGAAGTATCCTCTGTCGACGTAGTCACCCAGGAAGAGGTATCTGGTCTCGGCCGGGTCGCCGCCAACCTCAAAGAGCTTCATGAGATCGTAGTATTGGCCGTGGACGTCACCGCAAACGGTGATGGGCGCATCCATCTCGAGCAGATTGGGTTCGGCGCGAAGAACCTCGGTGCAGGTCTTGATGATCCATAGGGCCTGCTCCTCGGTCAAGCGACCTTCGCGGTAGAAGTGCTGCTTGAGGAAGGCAATGTTGGGCTTCGTGTGAGTCTCGTCTTCGAAGAACTGTTCATCGGAGGGCGTGAACATGGCGGGAGCTTGAACATCTGTCGACGGTGTCAGGTTAGCGCGAGTAATGAATCGCAGGCTCTGCCTCGATGCGGCAAAGGGCATCGCAACACGGGGTTCGACGTCGCCGCGGCCCATGAAGTCCACGTAGGTGACGAAGGCAGCGTACCTTTGCATACTCGCTCGAGTGTGTTCACCTGAGTGCCGTCTTCCATGGTGTGGATGGTGAAGTCGATCTCGGGGAGCGGCTTCTTTTCGCGAATAGCACGAATGGCATTATCGACCTGCTGCTGGGTGCGGCGGTCGTCAGGACCGCCGGCGGTGGCACCCTCGGGGTCCATGATGGCTTGCTGGGTGAGGCGACGAAGCGGATGAAGTCAGGGTCCTCCTGATGGCGATCGAGGGGCTTCGAGCGGGTATCGATGATGCAGAAGAACAGAGCGGTGAGGGGCGGAGACAGCAGCACCAGCTCTGTATCAGTCGCGATGGGGGCCTACAAAGAGGCGAGCTGGGTGGCGGCGAGTCGTTGGGCACGAGACGACGGACGTGGAAGCAGGCGAGGCAAAGCAATGCGAGGCGAGGCGAGGGGTAAAAATTGAGGTGTAGAAAGACAGGGCTGAGAAAAAGGGAGTTTGCGTGAAGAGGATGGGACGGGATGGGGATGGATGCACTGGACAGGACACGACAGGACTGAATTACGCTGCTCCAGTTCAGGGTCGGGACAGCGAAAGGCCACCTCAATTCGGGGCACAAGAGTCTGACAGCGGTGTGTGTTTAGGTGCTGAGAGTCCTTGTACTCCCTGGACTGGGGTGCTTGCTACCTACGGGGCTGCTGCTTGAAGGGAATGGGAGGGATGTGGCATACGGGATACTGGAGAATCGTGGAGCTGGTCAGCCACTGATAATATCAAAAGGCGGCGAATTTGCTTCAGGGACTTGTGAGCGGCACTGAGGTCCGGTAGCTGCCCTGGGCTGCATTGGAGCTCCAGCGCGCACCTCAGATGAAGTGGGCTGGCAGGTGGCAGCCGCCAGAGGGTAGGATGTGGGCGGACGGCGGGGTCTCAAGTAGACGACACTTTTTCCTTCGCCAGTAACCTCACCGATTGCCAAGTACCGCCTACCATGGCCTCGGCTCCTAGTGCCCACTCTCTTCGTCTTACCTACGTTCTGTCCTCAGACGATAGGCAGCCACAGCCTGTCGGTTGCCTCCAGTTGCCTCTTCAATCCCCCACTTTCGCCGGATGGAGGGACCTAATACCTACCTTACCTAAGCTCATGTAATGTGCCTAACTGCTCTGAGCACCTCAGAGTGTGATGTGTGTAGCCTACCCCTCATCCACACCCGTCCAAGTGGCACTTTTTCCACTTTGAGCTCCAAGCCTGCTCGGACTCTGGCTTTAGCTTGGCCAACCAACTTGCGATGAATCCAAGTCGTTCGTCTCTTGCCGTCCGCCGGACGGTGGGAGCCACTGACCGAAATCCCAACACGGTCAAGAAATCACCAGCTGACGCACGTGGCCTGAGTGGCTCGTTGAATCGGCTTTTCAGTTTTTTTTTCTTGGCTGTATTCAAAGTCTATGATTCTCCTCGAGTCCTCTACTAGCTTGTTCTTCTGGGGTATTGGGCTTCCTCGACCTTCTCTCACCTCGACCATCTGTCCTGTGGTGTGACATTCGAATCGAATTTCTTGCTGGCTTCCGGACGTTGATTATGGCGAAATATTGGCAATATTGGCCCATGACTGCGATATTCTGTACGCTCGTCGCACTTCGTTGCTTTGCCCCATCTATGGCAGGCAGTAACCTCCGTCGACGATTATGTCGCAGCCCGTCGTGTACGAAGCGGCGTCGGAGGCGAGATAGAGGTAAGCGCCCTTGAGCTCGCGGGGCTCTCCCTCGCGACTATCAATAAAGTCAGTTTGCGGCCACGTCGCACTACCAGCGCTGCCACTCACCCCATGGGAGTCTTATTTCTCCACTGGTTCTTGGACTCTTCGGGAACAAAGTCGGTGATCTCGGTCTTGATGTACCCGGGAGAGACGGTATTCACACGGGCAAAGCCGACCCATTCGACGGCCAAGCTCTTGCCTGCTCTGCTGTCAGCTCTTGTCGCCGCCGCCCTCCCAAGACGCGGCACTTACACAGGTGGATCACGGCCGCCTTGGACGAGTTGTACACGGCCTGCGACTGCGGGATGTTGACAACATGGCCGCTCATGCTGGCCGTCGCAATGAAGCTGCCGTAGGTGAAACCCTCGAGGGGCTTGCCGTCGAGCGTCGTCCCCTCGGCCTTTTGCCTGCGAAAGTGCGAGCCTGCAACCTGGGCGCAGTACACGGTGCCGTTGACATTGAGCTCCAGCACCCTGTCGGCCTTGTCCATGGGGCCGTCGATGAGAGGACCCTCCTCCCACGCGATGCCCGAGTTGGCTACGAAAATATCAAGGCGTCCGTTGAACTCGGAAACGATCTGCTGCACCGACTCCTGGACGGACTGGTGGTCGGTGACGTTGACCTGGTAGGCCTTGCCTGTTCACCCGAGAGTCAGCAAATCGCCTGACCCGGCGCTACGGGTAATAGACAACGCACACTTGACGCCGTATTCCTTTTCAATGTCGGCAGCCCTGTCGAGAGCCTTCTTGTTGCTGTTGTACCAGATTGCGACGTTGGCGCCGGCCTCGGCGTAGGCGTGGGCAATCTCGAGGCCGATACCACCTCCGGCACCCGAGATGATGGCCGTCTTGCCCTTGAGCGAGAAGAGCGGCAGCACGCGCCTGCTCGCCGGCGCCTCGGTGGCGTTGTGCTTGAAAGCTCCGTCCTTCATGTCGGCGCTGTTAACAATGGTCGTGGAAAAGGGTTGGAATCGAGCGAGGGTGGTTCGTCTGGCTGGCGGAGCGACAACACGAGGGATACAGGAGGATCTTGGCCGTGAAACGGCGGCGCGGAGGACGCAACCGAACATGACTTTTTATATATACGCGGCCACGCGGGTACCGCTGAAGAGGTTCCTATCTTTGCTTTCTTTTTTTGACTTTGGTGTCAGACAGGGTTCCAGGGAGGAAACTTTCACCGCAAAGGAGATGTGGTCATGAGGGTCTCGCTCTGCTGAAGAATCTACGAGGGTGGCGCCTGGCTAGGTAGGAGTGCGAGGGAGGAGGCTAATACTAATACCAGAATGGCCGCCCCTGGTTCATGCGAGCTGGGTCGACGGGACAATCGCGAGCGAGAGCAGCGAGATGCGAGTGACGGCAGTGGAGAACCCGAGGGGTATTACTGTTTATCTACGGAGTACGGATACGATGGACGGATACACGCGCTGCGCCGCTTACAAAGGTCCTCTAGAACTGATAAAGGACTGAGTCTAAAGGGTGTGGGCAGCCATCATGGTCGTCATCGACCTCTTGGGCAAAGACGGACAAAGCATGGCCTGTTTTCTTGACTGCTGCTGCTGCTGCTGCTGCTGCACGTTGCAGAAGTCGCTTGTCGAATGGAGTCGAATGTCGCATATCGAATGTCGCATATCGAATGTCGCATGTATCTTCAACCTTTTGACTTTCGGCCGCCGCCAGGGGTGAGTACCCTGGAACCTTACTTGTTAGGTAAGGTAGTGCGGTTACGGAGTACTACGGTACAAGCATGTGGGGGCGGCCTATTAGAGAGGAGACGACGAGACCTACCTACGACGTCTGGCTTTCGGGGGCTTTCGGGCCAGGAATTCCAGAAATGCGCCGTTTCCAGCATGCCAAAAGGCTCGACGTTTAACCGCGGGATGATGCTGGGAGTCTGGGACGGAAGGGGCCCTGAATCGCCGGGGGGAGAATGCCAAAACCGTCTCCGCTTCAACTCGACTGGCGCGCTTCTAAATGTGTGTGGGAAAATGGACTCGACCTCGGACCCTTGCGGACACGATATCCGATCTGATTCCAGGAATTCTCAGGCTTGTGAATTCTGTAAAAACGGTGCTCCATATCTCTTGACTTGTGTCTTCGTATCCCTTGTTTGTACACATTCCAACCCAGTCAACCCAATGCCATGTTGGCTGCTATGTATGCGGATATTCCTGTGCAACTGCGCAATGCTTCTCATCCCACAACCTGGTTCAGCACGTGCTCGCGGGGAAAGTTGGTGTTTCTCCAGCGAGAAATAAAGTCATCCCTGTTGACTGGGTTCCGTTAACATCACGTATCCTCAAACACGGCGGGTAGCACGACTCACTGTAGGCGCCGCAGATTCGTCTTCTCCCTTCGAACGCACTTCGGCCGTGCATCACACGCCAATTGTCAAAGACTGAGAGTCAATGGTCAGCGAGTGAACGAAAGAGTGAACAGGTGTCGAGGGACAACTGACTCAGGACTTGGCCGGGCTTCAATTGCACCCAGTACTCGACGTCTGGCCGCCGCAAGATGGCATCCCATTTGCGAGCTGCCGCGTACCACTGCGTCGGCGACACGTCCTTTGTGAAAGGCACGACGCCCCGATCGTCATTGTTCCATCTCACGCGTTGCAGTTCGCCCGTCTCCTGGTCCAGTTCGAGGACGGGGTACCTCTTGTCGGGCGAGATGGTGATTCCCTGGTTGCCGCTCGCGTGCCAGGGCAGCCTGACCTTGGCCAGCATCTCGTACGCTTGGGGGTCCTCTTTCTTGAGGATTCTGGCCGCGTAAAATGCGTCAACGAGGAGAGACTCTCCGCCCAGCTTTCCATCTCTTGGCGGTTCCTGAGAGGGAGGTGCTTCATGGGAGAGCATGTGAAAAGCCTGGAGTCCGGCGGGGTCTGTAAAGTACGTCGTGTCAGTGTGCGCGGGCAGAGCCATGTTCGTGTAGGCCGTGTCAGCCATGGCAAGGTCCGGTATGAAGTCGTAGAAGCCGCCGTAGTGGGTTTCGCGGATGAAGGCAATCTTCTCGAGCACGCGCTGGGTCGCGTCAGGCGTCTCGAAGGGGGTTCCGTCGACGAAGACGAAGCCGTATCGACGCTGGCTAGTGTCAGTTGGGCACCGGGCCATCGCTCATGGTCGTCTGAATTACAATGGATTTTGTGAGTTTGGCAATGCCAGAGTCATCTTTAGAATTCATCAGGTGGTCGTGATCTACGACGGGACGTTTGTTGGCAATGTCAGAGCCCCAAAAGTGATGGCTGGTCGGCGGTGAGTTTGTGGGTACGGCGAGCCAGACATCGAGACCTACTTGACCTGCTCTGGGCTACGGTGATCATTCTGCAGGTAATGCTTGAGGAAGTCCCACGGGTAGAAACTCTGGTGTCCATCTTGCCCCCCTGCGCTCATCTCACCGTCAGTGGTCATGAATACTGGCACTGCCACACGGCAGCTTAGGGACATACACTTGACGCTGATTCCGTTCGCTTCAGATTTGATGTCTGATGGACGAATGTCCTCGCTGATCTGGGAATACAAGACTTAGTTTGGACGATTTTGGGTTGTCGGGGATAAGATGGCATACAGCGAAGGTGTTGAAGTTTCTTTGCGAGGTGTCTTGGTTTACGCAATAGCTGCAGCGGCAGTTGTCTCTAGACGACTGTTAAAAGTGAAGTGCGAACTGGATGTTTGTTGCCTTGCGTACCTCAGCCAAAAGTGTGGGCTAAGCAGAGTTAGTTGACACTCTATCAGAGAGAGACAATTGATTGGCAGTATAACTTATCGTGAAGTGCCCGACCGGACGAGACTTACAAAGTCAATCTGCGTGTAGACCCTTCAGCTAAACCATCGACCTGGACGCCATCTTGAATAATTAACGCATTCAAGCTCTGGAGTCGAGCCGCGGTTGCAGTGAGATGCCTGGAGAATGTAATGGCCGTCTTCGAGTAGATGCGGGATGAAGCTCCAAAAGCAGCGCGCCCACTGTGGGAGACATTACTTTACATGTCACTTTGAATCGAGATAAGTCTGGGACTGCTCACCTCGCGGCGTGTCTCAGTGGAAGCATCGCCGGCGGAATTTCGGCGAGTCTAATTAATCTGCCGGGAAGAACTCTGATATGGTGGAGGGTTGGAGCAGAGGTGGCCAGATTTCGGTCTCTACACAATGGTTCGAGTGCTTTGTTTGAGAAATGGGATGGGATTCTCTTGGGAACCTGTTCCGCTGGAGTCCCCAAAGGCTGGTCCACCCCGCTTACCTTGCCTGACGCTTTATGGCAGACTACTTCTAGGTACCTAGGTACGAGTACCTTACCTAAGGTAAGTATGGCACGATTAGAGCAGCCGGAAAGCTGCGGTTGCTGTCTGGGTGCCTCTACCTTACCTGGGCTTCAGTGGAGAACTGCCCGCTAGAAGCCTCGGCTTGAGGGCCCCGCCTGGAAAGAAGGTGGTGGGCCTGTAGGTTCCTGCTGTCCCTGCTGTCCCTGCTATTTCTCCTGCTGCCCGGCTTGGCTGTTACTTAATTGGGTGTCTCCAAAGAGAGAGAAGTTCGTCACTGCAACGCATTCGTGTCTCACCTTCGCATCTTTGCCTTTGTCACCTTCTTTGACACTAAGGCTGCTGTGTGGTTCTGCGTCTCCTTTCGCCTCGCATCGTCCCAGGACACCAAGTGGCCTGGCCTGGGCCATCTACCACGCCGTCGACCCGAGCAGAGTATGCCTCGCCTCGCCTGCTTCAGACCGCTGTTCGCTTCGCGACCGTGTCGGGGCCCAAAGTTTGCACAATCGGCAGCGACGTCGTCTCTCCCTCCAAAATAACCGCCCTGTCCGTCTGCTTGGGACGTCAACACCTTCCATGCCCGCCACCAAAATAACGGGGATATGCAATATACGCCCGACTGTGTCTAGGGTTCATGAACAAGCGCTCGGGTACAAAACCCGACGATTTCAGGTTGTGCGGGCAAGGCGATCGAGCAACTTTGGCACAGCTCTGTCCATTCACATGCCGAGATTCGTCCCAGTAGTCTGGCTCGAATGCCTGTCTGCTTCTACCTCCGTGGTCTTGTCTTTTGCAGGTCTGAACCATCGTTGGTGCTGTTTTTTATCTCGCGCGTAGGCAGCTCTTCCTATTGGCCGCAATTGGCGACGACAGTCTAAGCCGGCTCCGTGGACGATGCAGAGAACATCAAACCCAACATCGCGCCAGGCCCTGCTTCGCGTTTGGCGGATATCCTCTGCTTGGTGCCAACAAGTTGTTGCCCCTGGCTGACTATCGGCAAGGCACGGAATATTGATATATCACCAGTCCTTCTCCAAAATGGAAACACACAAGTGCTATTTTCATTTTTCAGAGTCGTCAACCATTGCATTTTGCCATCTTCTCTATTTGCCTTTAATACAATCGAGTTGTTTTCGTATACAAACGTAATGTCTTCAAAAATCTACTGGCGCAAAGTTTGCATCTTTGCATGGCTGTTTTGCCACGGCAATGTTGCGGCCGGCTTACGCTTCACCCCTCTCCCGTCATCAAACCAGCCACCAAACCGTTATTCGTTGTTACAAAGAGGCCCTTCACGACAAGATGCCAGCTGTCCCGTCGATGGACATATTGCTTGCGGAAACGGCGCTCCCGACTACTTCTGCTGCGCCAGCGATAAGACGTGCTTGGTGGTTGCCTCCGGTTCCACCGCTCTATGTTGCCCGAAAGGGGCATCATGCAACATGTTATCGACTATAATTTGCGACATCACCGCCCAAGATGTTCTACAAAACCCAGATAGTCCGATACACACCACCAAGCTAAGGACTCCGTTGCCTAGTTGTGGGGAGCGGTGCTGTCCATTCGGATACAGATGCGAAGGCGGTGCTGCCTGTGTATTAGATGAAGAGGCGCCAAAGACAAGCAACGCCGACAGTGCTGTGACCACGAAGGTCACGCATATCACAACAGACATACCGACGACGAGTACAAAGACGGCGACGACAACAGCCGACACAACGCCTGCAGCTGAGAGACTTCCGTCGTCCGCTTCACCCTCCGCCGGTACTTCTTTCCAACAGTCAATACCGACTACCACGGCAGCTTCACAAAACCAGAGTCCGTCAGTCAATGCCTCTTCCGACGCGTCAAATTCGGGAGCTGTCATTGCAGGGGCTACGATAGCAGCCGTCGCCTCCGTGGCAGGCTTGACTTGCCTTCTTTGGTTGAAGCGGAAGTCCATTTACGCCAAGGCTGGCTCGAACAAGTTTCCTAAATCATGGCTGCAACTTGACCAGAGCAGTACCGGGCAAGACATGCCATTGCCACGCTACAACTCGCCTCCTCCAGCCTACAGCAACGCGGAAGCAAACCCTCCTGTACAACAGCAATACGTCTTCAAACACTACAGTCCCGAATCAGTAGGAAGCGACGCTCCTGTTGAGCTGCCTGCAACGCCCGTTTCCTTTGACGTCTGGAACCCTCGCAGTCCTCGCGAAAGGGAGCCAAGGCCAGTGATGACTCACTATAAGCCGTATCGACGACCAGAATAATCCCCCATCGTACCGCTGGCTGAGATGAGGCTCTTTCTTTGTACATTAATTCAAGACATCGCAAACTTTACAATGAATAGACGTTTTCTACAACAAGACAACAAGACGCAGAATGCACTCGACTATAGAGCCATGGAGTTCGTCTGCCTATCTTACTCTACTTGTTCCATCCAGTGGCTTCGCTGCCATCTTTTTCGTGGTCGACTTCAGCTGTTCATATTTCGTTTTTACCCTCCAATTTTGACGATGAACTCAAACAACAGCCGGAAGCGGTCTTTCCTGCAATTTCTCAAAGCCCGTTAATTAATCTTCATCATGACGCCTCCAAAGTTGCGAAAGGTTGTGGACGACTTGACCAATAGGTACATACCAATAAGTATGGCCGTCGCCTTTGCCGTGGTTCTCGTCGTCGTACTCGTCTTTAGCGTCCATAACCACGAGGCCATCCCAGAGGCTCTCGCCATTATTTCATCCTGCCTCATCGGCGCCATGTTCCTCCTCTGGATGCTAGGGCTGCTATTCCAGTACCTCGTGGTGAAAGTGGAAAGGGAGGATATGCTGCAGACGCTGCAGAAAGATGTCGAAGAGATCAAAAGGGACCTTGAGAGCAAGAAGCCGGTAAGTTTGGTGTTACTTTATGAATATCCCACGCGGTCTTCAAAACTAGGGGAAGGTGTGCAAAGTAGACAGAACGAGCGCTACGGAGCTAACTATTATCTTTATTAGCCTCCGCCGCCGAGAGAGCACCCGTTGTCCCTTGAAGGACTACCGCCCGATCGACGGCAGCGGGAGGTTGAGAATCGTCAAACCAGGGCAAGCCAGCAAATGGAAAAGGAGGAATACTTGAACAGTCAACGGGAGGCTATACAGGGGTCAACTCCGAATGTGCCGTTTTCTCCGGGGGGTGGTCCGCATCCGCACCGCGTGCGAACCGAGCCGCCATACCCAGACACCGCAAATACAGGAAATTTGCCGAGGCGGAATGTGTCTGCTCATCGGCCTCAGCACCATCAGCCTCGGTCGCGACAACCGTCTGGGCAGAACGAGAGGCCTCACATCTCGCCCTCCATGTCTGGGGCTCTCCAACCCGTCGCGCCAGTTCAAGAGCATCCACGCGGGCCCCGATCGCCTCGTCGCTACAAGGCATGGAAGATGCCCCCTGAACATCCACTGGCCCAGAGAAACGGACAGGCTTCCGCCGGATCACCAGCGGTCTACCATCGACCGGATCAAGAGCGCAACGGCAATTTTCCCCACGCAAATCACGAAGCAGCGCCATTGAGACGGCCTTCAAAGGGGAAGAAGCCAGAGAATGCCCGTGCTCCCCATGCGCAGCCTGTTTTACATGACCAGACCGGGGAGATGGGCCTCAACTCCCGACAGGAAGAGTCTTTCTTTGTGGGTATTCGTCCATCACGAGTTGCGTCGAGGCAGGACTGACGGCGGGACTGACATACACACAGCCTCCACCTTTGAATATTAAGAAGAAACCGGCTAAGAACACCAAGAGCCCCCCACATCACAAGTACGACGGTTCAGATTACCCAGCGGATGTACGTTATAGTCCAGACTTTGATAACGGCGATCGTTTCGATGCGGGTCCCTCTGATAGGAACCCATCCATCCGGCCAGTCGGTAGTGATATAGCAGAAGAGGTAAGAAGTCTTCCTTGAGCACTTTCGTTTCGTCGCCATTTGCAGGCATGCTTATTACAGTTACGGAATGTATCAGACAACTGGTGAAGACCTTTGTACTAGTTACTAACGCCGTATTCAGTGGAAGCCTCCAAAAAAAAGCTATCATTTTTCGTGACAGGACGGTTTCAGTGGTCATCATATTGGTTGAACCTCAGGGTTTTGTGGCGTTTGTATATCGATTCTCGGTACGTTAGGCAGGGCATATGGTCGACAACCTAAGTCAATAGAAATACGAAGGGGCTTCAACCGAGGGTTCGCGTTTGGATATGACTCTCCGAGCTCAATTTTCATAATCCTCTCTTCTTGGCTCTGCAAAACCTGTGTCACCTTCTTTTCCACACAGTTGTTGTGTCGAGAACGTGTCTTCACCAGAAACGCGTGAAAATGGCGACATTGAGATCGAGTCTCGAATATAGAGCAAAGCCAACAGACGAGCTTGCCAACTCCATACGCTGCAAGAAAATGGAACAGCCCATACGGGTTTCTGCAAGTTGAAATTCCACTGACCCAGGCTTACTTGGTTCCCGATTTTCTGGCAAACATAGAACCTCAGCAACGTTTCTGGCCCCATACCCAAAAGTAGTCAAACCCGACCTGGACCCCTCTCTCCTCGACATCCCTCTTCATCTCCTCCTCTATGCGCTGCACGTCGTCCATGGTCTTGATTGTCTCGGCCCCGCCGTCCTGAACGACGGCCGCCAACGACGGCCTGATGAGTCGCTGAATCGCGTTCTTTGCCGTTATCCTGGATCGTCTTGTCGGCCGCCCACGAACTCCAAATCTTCTCCTCGCAGTTGATCAAACCTGCCGCCTCAAACTTTCGCGAGAGTCCCGCGGGCATTCTGTCAAGTCAAGGTCCCAGTCAGTCAGTCACATCCCCTCAACAAGATGCAAGAATCACGGGAGAGAACGAGCCAATATAAAAAACCTACATCGGATCCCTCCCAATCCTCGCTCCGTGAGCCATGTTCGCCAGCCACCACTCATCATACGCCTTGCTAGGCGGGTACGCCCGTACATACAAATCCGCCGTGTCCTCCCACACAACCCACCCGCCATCCCTCACCAGCGCCGCCAGGTTCGCCACCGCAACATGCCACTCCCGCGTCTTCAGCCCCAGGGCCAGCAGCCTCACGTGCACGATGTCGAAACTGCCCCTCATCTGCTCCGGGAACGGATCCAGCACGTTGTGCACCACAAACTCCATGCTCGGCTGCTCGGGCCTCAAGGGCGGCGACGCCGGCGGGGCCGGGATCGGCGGCCGCGGTGGGAACTTGAGCGGGTCCATGTCGAACCCCACGAGCTCCGATTTGGGCGGCGCCGTTTCCGACAGCGAGGTGAGCCAGACGCCGCTCCCCGTCGCCACGTCCGCCACCCGCGGGCGGGGGAGGGACTCGAGGTGCGCGAGGACGGGGGGCGGGAGGAGCTCGCCGCCGGTGAGGGGGAGCCAGATGTTGAAGTGGTTGTAGGCCAGGCGCTCGAGTTCGGCGTCGAGGGCCCCGCGGTTGAGGTTGTAAATCGTCTTCGGGGTCCAGGAAGCCGAGGTCGAAGTCATAATTTCTCGCGTCGTGGTAGGTGAGTGATTGGTGCTCGTGACAAACCGAAGATGAGCAAATTTGAGCAAAAGGATCTTGCAAGGAGAATGACTGTCACATTTGTGTTCTACACCAGAGGGGCGTGATGGACATTTAGATGACGAAAGGCTCATGCCGGGGCCACCGAGTTTACTGCTTCTCCTCATTTGGAACCTTCGAGGCGATGCAGCAGCAGTGATGACGAAGGAAGCTCCGGGTCTCGAGAAGGGCCACCCCCAGTCATATCGGACGAAACCAGAATTCACATTTTCCTCATAGAGGTTGAAGCCGCCCAAACTCCTCATCGCAACGAGAAAACTTAAGTCTCCAATGCGCAAGCGAAGCTTTCCACCCCCGTCTGCTTTGCTTTCTCGGAGGAACGTTTAAGAGTTGCGCGATAGCAATGGTCAGCTTCTGTATCATATGGAAATTACTCAACATAAACTCATTGGCTGCGCAACGAACGGGTTGAAGCGAAGAATATCAAAACGAGTAATGTGATGCTGAATTCAAGTGATGCCTACGTAATGCTGGCGGGCCTAGCCTTCTATATCCTTCTCTAGTGTCCCTTTAGCTTATCCCAGAAATTCGACGACTTCTCGCTGATGACGGGAGGGGTGAGAATAATAGTGTTCCAAGTCTCCTTGCCGTCGACATACAAGCTGTATTTCAGGCTACTCTGAGCTCCCTCGGCCAGGTTCTCGATGGTGAGGGATCCGAACTTGGAGTTGCCGGAGTGAATGTATCTGACAGACGTTAGTATGGCGCCTTCCAATTGACAAACTGTCGGCGGCTACTTACTTGAGAGCAACATCCTCATCGTCATACTGACGGTAGGTTGGAAGGGGCGAAGCAAATTGGTTGAGAGGACTGCATGAAAACTCGTGTGCCGCAGCCGACTCTGGCCACCTTCCGCCAGTCGGAGGAGGAAACTTGGTGGCCGCAAATTCGTGTCGGTCACCAGACACTACAACGACACCGACGCCCCTGGCTCCCGCATCCCACATGGCCTCTAGGACCTTGCGTCTCTCAGTCAGGAAGCCGCCCCAAGTATCTCTGGTGTTCACCGGCCAGTTCTTAGTGAGAGGAATGGAGGATGCGACAATCTTCCACTTCACCCCCTTGGGCTCGGGGCGATTGAGCCAGGCCAGGAAATCTGCGAGTTGCTCTTCGCCCAGCATTGTCTTCTCAGGGTCATCGAAGGGCAGGGAGTTGACTGATCGGTATGAACGCGTGTCAAGCATGAAGAAGCTTGCAGGGCCTTGAGTGAACTCAAAGTAGGTGGCGCCTGACCGTCGGAGGTTCGTAGTTCCAGCAACAGGTGCGGAAGGGGGGTTGGCAAGTTCCTGGTAATGGTGCCAGGGATCGATCGCGGCGCGGTAAACGCCGGTAGTGTTGTCGGACCAATCATTTCCAATCTCGTGGTCGTCAAGAACATGAATCCAGCTGAGGTTCTGGCCGACAGGAGCCCAGTCAGGTGAGGCGTAGACGTGTCGATATTTCTGGCGATAGTCCTCCTCCACTTTTCCTTGACGCCTGGGCACATCAATGTAGATAAAGTCACCCAAGAAAAGCATGAATTGCGCCTGTAATTTGGGCAGAACCTTGGCGAGGTGTCGCATCCCAGGTATGGCCAATGGGTGCTCCAACGGGTTGTAGGGGAATCGTGGCAGAATGCATGAGGTCGAGAGGAACGTGAACTTATTGTCGGCGAACGTCGACATTTGGCCGGGCTTGGGAGGAGCTACGAACTCGCCGCTGTGGTTGTTCGATGTCCTCCACTCGTAGATTCTCTGCTGGGAGTGCTTCAGGGGCACAGTGAGAGTTGCAGTGAAGTCCGTCGTGTTGTCCGTGTAGCGCAAGCCTCCGCCTACCTGCCAGAGAGGGTTATCGAAGGGAGGCTGAGGGTCCTTGATATGAATCTCGATTGTCACTGGCATCTTCGCTTGGTCGGGCTCGCGCAAGACGAACTTGGCCTCGGTCGGTGAAACGTAGCCAAGACGTACAAAAGAGAGATCATGGACTGGGTGATACTGGCGAACGCGGAACAGGACATCGGCGGTCATGCCCACCAATATGGCGTTGATGATGAAGGTGAGGATCGACGAGATCGGGTTAGCTGGGCTGGGGGAGCCAGAAAGAAGAGTGGCCCATGGTCGCGACTTCTCCTTGACGACGATCGTCTCCTCGATCTGAATTTCTTCAGTGACATCGTCATTCAGGTCCTCATCGTCACCCTCGTAGACTGCCTCTTTCACCGTGACGTCGACTTCGTCCTCGAGAATGTCGTACTTTGGCTCTTTGAAGTAGCCGGTGATGAAAGAAGGAACATACACTGCGAACAGCGCGAAGATGCTCAACGGTACGGCAGCCTACATCTTCGTCAACATAACTTATTCAGGCAGGGGCTTGTTGCTCAGAATTCGTGAAACTCACCGGACCAGGGAACTACAGTAGTTGCACCCAATGGTTAGTGACAAGTTTATTTCTTGAAAAAGGTATTGGGTCATGAAACACTTACCCATCGCAAGAAGACGTATGAGACTGCTCTCAACGCGATTGACGAATACAACGCTACCTGCGTTTCGGGCGCCATGATGGCTGAGGTCTCTGCTATGAAGTGGGCGAATGCAGAAGTCGACGTCTATATGTCTTTGTGGAAGATAAGTTGAAATTGCAGAGATCGGTTGGAGAGATCATAGATTGTTTCTACACAGTAAAAGGACAAAGCCACTCGGAGGTGTGTGGAAGAGAAAGTAGAAGGAAGGTCTGATAGTCGAAGGAGGAAATCGCGATCTGCCCTGCCCTTGAAGAAGATGCTCTGACGGACGTGACGTGACGGATCGGGTAGCTTTAGCTGTTAGATGAGGTCACTAATAATCAGAAGGCCCCATCCAGGCTGAAACACTGGGCTGGGCTATTTCAGGTAGCTCAGCTCAGCAATGATAAGCCACTTCACTATAGTCACGATTGGCTTGCGACGGGCATGTGAGAGTGGCTAGTGAGAGCCCATACGTCCACTTCCTTCCGCAGCGAGCTTCTGACGAGAAAGATACGTACTGGCCAGCACCCCTGAGCAGAGGCAGGAGGTGCCTAAGCTCCAGCTGGCAGCCTCTAGGCCAAGGTCTTTCTGGTCCGTGCCCTCTTCAAGGGGGCCAGCTTTAGCGGGCGCCAATTTTCCGCGCCGAACTCACTCGTGGCCCGTTCGAGGTGACACTTTAGCGACAGGTTGTCCTAATTCCCCAGCTCCAGAGTCGATCGAGATATCCTCACGTGCAACCCAGGCTCCCACGCAAAACACCATGAGGTTAACCGCCGTTGCCTGCGGGCTTCTTGCCTGCTTCGTTTCCCAGGTTGCTGCCACGGCATTGACCTATAAGCTCAACCCCTACGAGAAGGCATGCTTCTACGCCAAGACCCAGAAGGAGAATGAGAAGGTTGCCTTCTACTTTGCTGTATGTTACCGTCGACGCCGCATCATTCTCTGTTCAATAAGCTAATGTGTTTGCGCCACATAGGTCCAATCAGGTGGCGCGTTCGATATCGACTACATTGTGACGGGACCGGGCAATAAGGTCATCCTGGATGGAGCCAAGGAACGCCAGGGCGACTTCGTCTTCACAGCCCAGCAGGTCGGCGACTACGAGTTCTGCTTCAACAACGAGATGAGCACATTCGCCGACAAATTTGTCGACTTTGAAATTGCCGTACGTTGCATTCCGAATCCAATTGTCACATGTGGTAGGTTGTGTTGCTGATGACTGACGTCGACGAAACAGGTCGAGAACGAAGTTCGTGCCCAGCTCCCCTCGAAGCAAGGCGCCTCCGCCGAGCAGCATACCACCCTAGAGGAAACCATTTTCAAGCTCTCCGGCTCGCTTTCGACCATCTCCAGAGGCCAGAAGTACTTCCGCACCAGGGAGAACCGCAACTTCAGTACCGTCCGAAGCACCGAGACACGCATCATCAACGTCAGCATGATCCAGTGTGCGCTTGTTGTCTTGATGGGTGCATTGCAGGTATTCATCGTGCGCTTCTTTTTCCAAGGAGCTCGTAAGGGTTACGTGTGAACGACTGCGAAAGTTGGGTCTGCATTTCGATTTGCGCGCGGGCTAGAATGAGTCTTACGGGGCTCGTGTACATCAAAAGCAAAGGACATGATGTGGTTTATGGTATGAAGATATCGATGACGATCCGAAATCAGCGCTATTCCTCTGCGGCGAAGGTGCCTGCTCAAGCAAGGGCTTTGGACGTGGGCGTGTGAGGCTGTTCGGTGCTCTATTTACAAGAGACAAGTAACCCTGGGTTATCCGGTGTCAATATTGAATGGTTTAATGAGCACTGCTCATCAGCTCGGCTATTGTATTGTCATCCACTGATCTATCTGCAATGCACGTCTGAGTGTTGGTGCTGCACGGAGTGAGTGAATAGCATGTTGTGGGTGGTCAATGAAGCGTCATGCTCCTCCATCCAGCATCAGTGCACGCTCGAAGCTGATATCAGTGCCCCGTATTTAGACGAAAATGCACACTGGCGTCTTTATTCAGAACATGGAAGGTGTCGAGCCGTAGGCACCTTATCGAGTGAGGCTGCACGGTGGCGTAAGAGAGAACAGACAACGACGCCTGGTCTGATTGGCTGGGACATGTACTAGCGCCACCAGCCACGGCAGGCTGATGTGGAGCCGTTGTAACCTCTGTTTCCTATCGCCGTGAGCTTCCATAGCTTCGAGAGCACAGGAACGCCGTCAGCCTCGTCTGCTAACCGGCTAGGTCACCCCCGCGACCAGTTCCGACCAGATACGCGACGAGGGACATCTTCTGATCGAAGGTGCGCGACATGAGCCTTGTGGCACTCTTCAACCCACAATCGATTCGCGCGAACGCTGCCATCTCGCAGAAGCTGCACCCACAAACAACGAAACAACAGCACACCACCTTCTAGAAGGTGGCCCGCGATCAGTCAATGCCGAGTGCTGCACGCCAACGTCCGAAGCAATTACCCAAGAAGCCAAAGATAGAGTCAGTGGGTGAAAAGTGGTATATCATTAGAGATATTCTCCAGGAGAGACTTCGTCGAGGAAAGATCGAGTACCTGGTTGATTGGGAAGACGATTCCGTCACTGGCGAACGTTACTCGCCCACTTGGGTAAGTGTACTTCCGCAGCTAGGGCTTGCACCTTTTCTGACGTCAAAAAGGCCGAAAGCAAAGACGTCACTTCAAAGGCGATATTCGACTGGAAGCAAAAGCAGAAAGTCGAGGAGCACGCCGAGGTTGCGACACGCACTCCAGAGCCTGAGTCGCACTGCACAGACGACAAAACAGAAGAAGGCGCTCCTTCGCAGGGTCTAGCCGGAGACTCGCTTGATAGTAGTCAGCCTATCCAGCCTCCTCATCGGCGCAAGAGGCATCGGTCAAACGACGTGTCACAGTTTGGAGATTGGGAAGAGGATCAGCTTCCACTGGCCAAGCGGCACTGCAGTGAGGCATCGTCGGTTAACGTCTCAGAGATTGACACGGATGCCGCCTCTGATATTTTAACCCCTTCGCCCAGCTTCTTTGTCGGCCTCCCTTCTAAGTTGCAGTTCGACCCGTCTGAGTATCTAAGTGTTTCCGCCTCGCAAGGCAGCGCCTCCTTCGGATCGCAGCCTCTGTCGACAGTTGAAGACGAAGACGACCAAGTCTTTATTACCGAAGGCCTCAGCCAGAAAACTATTCCTGACTCTCAAGACTACTACTCGGCTTTCGAGAGCCAAGATCTGCTGCACCCGGTCCCGCAATCAGGCTCACGGCCGGAAACTCGAACGGAGACCAAGGCCGACCCTGGCTCAGAGGTTGAAATCTCGGATTCTCAGAAGTACTCTAGTCTAGGCACACCCGCAAGCAAGACTGCACACTCACAGGCACGCCAGCCTGACACAGGCGATCTTGGTTCCCAGACGCTGGCTCAAGAATCCCCTCTACCAGACCATTTCGAATCCTCTCAAGATCTGTCCGAGGTCGCTGACCAGGTTGCTTCGACGCACAACGTCTTCTTTCAGAGCCAGCAGCCCATCGTTACTCGCAATCCTTCCATTGCCCCAGCCACTCCTTCCGCTGTGGTGCAGAGAGCTCGGTCATCATCCGAAAACTCCTTGTCTTTGGCTGCCCAAGCCGCAGCTCAACTTGTCCAAGAGCAAGACTCGGTTCCGGCGACTCTTTCTGACAAGTCCGTTCCTTCGTATCAAGTGAATGACTTGCTTGTCAACAACGAGGCGAGCCAGCAGTACTCCATCGACGAATCTACTCGTGCCGTTGCACCGCAAGAATCGGCGTCGTCTGAGACGCCCGTCTTCCTAACACAGCCACTTTTCCATTTCGGTACGTCGTCGTCAGAGAGTACTTCTGCGAAAGGCCAAGACTCGTCTGGTATTTCGGGCGCCTCAAATCAACAGAGTCAACAGACAAAAGACGACGCTGAGTCTGGGCCTGAGGGTCTAGTCGTCGTTTCTGACTCCCAAGAGAATAGCCTCGACAACCAGCACGCCCAAGTCGTAGCGCCGCTACCCAATATCTGTGCAAGTCAAGTCGGATCCTCCAGCAGTATCACGGACGACGAAACTGTGCCCGAGACTGTTCGCAGACCAGCAATACGTCGACTTAGTCTCGCCAGCCTAGAACCCTCAACAGGTGCGTCATCAAGAAAGGTTGCCTCGAGCCCTTCCAACCAGCTTCCCACGACTTCCCAGCCTGACAGGCGCGCAAGCTCGCAATCAGAGAGCTTACATACCTGCGACGCGAGACAGTCACTCCCTTCTCGCATCAGCGAAGTAACCGGCGTCCAGCCTAATCGACCGGCTAGTGTCCCCGCGGCCATGGATTCCGGCGATGGAGAGCCACTGTCCGCTCTTGACGAGCTTTTAAGACTCCAGGAAGCAGCTCTACGGGGGGTCTACGACCGTGCTCCAACCCCAAGTCCTGTGAGAGATGTGAGCCAGCTCGATCATGCCATCCCCGGGTTGGTGGAAAACAACGAGCACGCCTTTTCGGCGCCTACTGAAACTCCAGTTGCCCTTATAAACTCGCAGCCACCCATATCGACCAACTGGGCCTTGGTAGAAGGTGCCACATCGTCAACGGACCTTCCAGTATTGACCAGCGCCCCGGTAGGTCCCATCGTCGACGTCCCAGTTGAGCAACAACCTCAGACTGCCAACATGGGGGACATCTTCCCTAGCAACCTGATGCCCCCTGATCCAGCAGACCAGCTCCCTATGACGATCTCCCCTTCCGCTATTAGTCGGTCCATCGAGGCAGATGAAGGCATGACTGGAGTTGACCAACAAGATGACCAGCCTCTTGTCATCCAGCCCACGGAAGCTTTTACGGCCGGGAAGAGCACCGCAACGTATCCCGACGTCGAGGACCAATATCGGTCGGGCCCCCCGACCGCTATGGACCAGAGAGAATACCTGGTGACTTTACCGCTTCCAGCAAATACTCGTCCTCTTTACCTGAGTACGATTTCAGTCTACAAGCGCGAGATTGAGCAGTTCAATAGGGAACTTCGATCCGGGGACGTCGAGCCAGAAAAGGCGTTGGTCGACGCCATCGGAAGGCTGATGGATCAGCTGCGTGACATTT
The DNA here is from genome assembly GCA_001693025.2 of Colletotrichum lindemuthianum. Lineage (NCBI taxonomy): Eukaryota > Fungi > Ascomycota > Sordariomycetes > Glomerellales > Glomerellaceae > Colletotrichum > Colletotrichum lindemuthianum. The sequence continues at coordinate 40,392 of MASP02000826.1, read as the reverse complement.
GCGACCTCCCGGCTAATCTTGATGGTGCGTCCATCAACGCGCTGTCAGCGGTCGATCTCAAGAAGCACGCCATGGGCACGAACAGCAAGTACTTCTTCGTGGGCCATTTCTTGGAAAGACTGCAGACCAGTCACAAGAGGATCCTCATTGTTGTTCGTGATATCAACATCATGGGATATCTGGAGGCAGTTATCGGCACGGGCGACATGGCATACACTTTGAAGGGCCTGCACGAGCTGGAGAGTAAGGATCAGCACTCGTTACACGTCATGCTTCTTCATACTCAGCAATCTCTTGTCGACGACTTGAGCGACTTTGATGTCGTCATTGGTTTTGACAACGGCATCATGCGAACGAACATACTGAATCAATGGACTTTGATGAAGGGAAAGAAGCCCATGCTCATTAGGCTCATGACAACATACTCTGTAGAGCACCTGGACCCGATGATGCCGCCTGACTTGGATGATTTGGAGCGGAAGAACGCCCTCCTCATCGCCTTGTTCCAGTCCCGGAGCCTGATTGCGAGTGATGAGCAGGGAGAGGTGCTCGATGAGGTTGCGACTCTCTTTGCCAACCAAGTCATAGAGCCAATGCCAAGCTTTGGTTGGAATCCTGTCCTTATTCCGACGGCGGTTCTCGACTTCTTCTCGAGTAGTCAGCACGACAGCCAGTTGCCACCCACTGCAGAGGAACTGACCAGACGCAAGCGCAAAGCTGTAAGTTGAAGCATCCCTTTGATGGTACGCTTACTGATAAGGATGGGATTCAGGATGATGGGTCAATTGAAGCCCCTAAACGTCTGCGGCTGAGCCTTTCCCCCAAGGCAGGCGAAGGGGCCATTGACGATGCAGTCCGTGGCACGCTCAACCCCAAGCCATCTCACGTGGAGGTCCGCACAACACAGGACCACTTGGATTCCCTGACCACCAAGGTATGCCTCTACTCATAGTGTCATCTGAGGTCTGCTAATGACAAGTCAGGTTACCGAATTGGAATTCCAGTTGACGGATAAGACTGACCTGGAGTCGAACTTGCGGAAGCATATTAACAATCTCTCCAAGAGGGTTAAGAGCCATGACAAGACCATCAATATCATTCAAGAGCGGCACATGGCGGCTCTTAGAGAAAGAAGCCAATTTGAGGCAGAGCGCGACGAGGCCAAACAGAGAGAGGAAAAGGCCTGGGAACAGAGTCGATCATGGCAAGCCAAGGCCGAAGTTCTGCAGGAGGAGCTGAGAAAGAAGTCGGCAACCCTTGAAGAGGCATTGGTCAACGCCGGGAGCGTCGCTTCGGACGTATTCAAACAAAGGGCGGAAGAGCTTGGAAAAGCTGAAGCTAAAATTGCCGAACTGGAGAAGAAGCTGGCCAGCCGCGACGGCGAGCTCAACTACGCCAGAGAAGCGTTTCAAAATGCGAACCACACGAATACCAAACTGACCCAAGAGAACAATGAGTTCAGGAGGCAAGTGGAGGAGTTCCACAAGCAGGCCGCGGGAAGTCTTGCGCAGATCCAAAATATCAACGCAGGCGAGCAGGTGAAGGACATGCAGCGCCAAATCGCCGAAACGCAGGCCATCACCCGAGACAGAGAGAAGGAGCTCGCTCGCGTGGAGAAGGAGCTGAGAGCGCTAAAGAACGGACGGCGCGAGACACGTCAGCAGAGCGTTCCCCGGAGCCCGCGCTTGGGAATGATGAGCCCAAGAGCGCCACGCACCGCGGCCGGCTCGGCCAGTAGGGGCACCTCGCCGGCGCAGGAGTCTGGTAGCGGAACGCCCATCGGTGGATCTCAAGTATTCAGTACGCCAGCGAGCGTAAGATGGGGCCACCTTCGTGATTAATTGTGCGATAGACTATGCGTTTGGAGGCAAAGCGAGGAATGGCGTGGGTGGAAGTATGATGATACCCTTTTTGATGAGGGACGGTTCTGTACGCTTATGAGTTTTGTTACCATGCTTTTTGATGAGCTAGATGCCGTGCACGAATGGCTCCCTTCAGTGTGTCGATGTCGCGTCTTCACAACATGAATGTCAGGTGATGATGCCACGGGTGGTTGCATGATTTCCGAGTGACGTGGGGCTTCGTCTACTTGCGGCCTACAGGGAAAGCAAGATGGACGTGGTCTCGTGTCAAATTCCACGGCCACGGGGGGTTTCCTCCACAGATTTGACGCGGTAGCTTGTTTGAACGTGGAAGACCCGCAGAGCTCTTCGTGTAACTAGTCCGTGAGATGTATGTTGAAAGAAGACGTTGTTTGTTGTATCGGTACGTGGGGACTTGATTTCGAGTTCTCACTACCTGTTGACAAAAGACTACTCAATTCCCCTTCTATCAACTTTGACACAACACACACAAACGAGTCAGACACGCACACGAAAACGCACACATACACACACTTAAAGCAGCACGACTAGAAAGCAAGCTTCTCTCTCTTAAGATTGCTCTTTCCATCCGCTTCCATTTACTCAACGCTCTCTCTGTCGTCCCCTGCCGGTGTAGAATATACAAGTTTGGGTTGGGTTTCGTCGGACACAGGATTTCCGCGCAAACCCGCATGCCAAGGAAGGACGTCGGGATCGGTGGGGGTTACGTTTTCCCAACACGTTCTGGCCGTCTCTTTCGAGAATTTATCGAGGGCCGGTGAAGCTTAGTTCTTCTCCTCGGGGTAGATGTCCTCCTTGAGAGGGATGCCGAGCTCTTCCCTGAGGGACTTGAGCTCAGCGACGTACTGCTCGTACTGGCCCTTGTTCTCGACCTTGGCCTTGACACCTGTTGGGCGAGGGTAAACGGTTAGCTGACTGCTACTTTTCTTGCGTTCCGACGAGTCTCATCGCATTTCCCTTTGACCGCGAAGTGCATGATCCCGATTCGATTGCATGCCGCGGATGTTCTTGGGCGTGCGGGAGGGAAACGACTCGAACTGCAACGATGGAAATTGCGTACCCTCAAAGATGCGGACGGCGGTAGCGAAGTCGTTGACGCGGCGGGCGGCCTTCAGGGCGGCGGCGACGACGGAAGGAGAGGGAACCAAGTCGTAGGCGAAGGCGTTGTTGAGGTTGCGCTGTTGGTGTTGTGGAAGCAAGAGTCAGCCTCGCGTGTTTTTTCCCATATCAGACCACTTTTCGGGGGAGGTTCAGATCCCGATAGGGCGTGCGCGTTGCGTGGGTGCGGCGTTTACCTGAAGCTCGAAAACGTCCTGGACAGAATCGAATTCCTTCTCGAATCTGGGTATCAAATGTCAGCGACGACAACATCGGATCGAATTGAGGGATTGCGATGATCCAATGGCTCTGCGATTGGGCGGTGGTGGTGGTTCGATGGGTTTGGCGTGGTTGTTCCGAGTTTGGTCCTTTTTGCCGGTATCCCTATCTTCCCGCTAAGGCTGCTCCAACAGCCGAGAGAGCGTCTCTCTCAATGACCCAAGCCACGACCAACGAGGCCCAATTGCCGAGCCGGATGGGAAGTTGCCGGGAAGAAAATTGGCTCACCTTGCGCTGAACTCCTCAAAGGTCTCCTCCTGGTGCTCGGAGCGCAGGCGGGCGCTGGTGGTGAAGTTGTTGGCGGCGACGAAGGTGGGCAGGATGACGGCGGAGCGGGCCATGAGCGGCTGGGTCGAGCGGACGGGGTTCGCACGGAAGAAGGTGGTCGAGCCGCGAGCGGCGACGCGGATGATGGAGGCAGACATTGTGAAAAATCGAAGTTATTCGGCGGGGGACGGGTGACCGAGGAGGAACGGAGGGACGTTGCGGCGTCGGAGGATTCGGGCTGGTGTGACGTGGAGGGGAGAGATGCTGGTTTTTTTTATTTTTTTCGCTCGCGAAGCTATGGGCGTTTCGTCGGGATAGAGTCGGATGATGGTGAGTGGTTGCTCTGGCACGAAAAAGGATTGGATTCTGCGAGATTTTGATTGGATGACTAAGCCGTAGTAGCTTGTTGCTTGGTAGAGTGATCAGTAGCTAAGCTCCAGGCCGTGTGAATTGGGATTAGGACCGTAAGTCTTGTGGTTTTTTACTCAAATTAGGACAGTGTTTATAGCTCTGCACACGGCCTCTCATCATTAGGCCACTGTGGACGATTCATCCCCAATCACGGCAGTGGTCATATTCATCCTCCTGCAGCTCACTGGTCCTTTAGCCACAGAACCCTTGGGATTCACGTCGTATACGGAGTACTGTAGCTCTTCTCGGGGTTATTCGGTGACGGTCTATTGGGAAGCGCACCCGGGGTAGGATGGGTTCCTCAAACAGTCAAGCGAGCCGATTCCCCGGAATTCAATCTTATGTTCGTCTCCAGTGCCAATGGCACCCATGTACAAAGTTGTGAGGCCATTCAAAGTTTGGGTGCATCATCCCATCGTGCCACACAAGACAAGACAAGAAAAGACAAGACGCAGGGCTGAGCGAGGGTGGCAGTCGGGCTTTAAAAGCAATCGATGGAGACGACGGGCGAGGTCAGATGTGGTGTGTATGTGTGCGTAGGTATGCTTGTGTGTATGGGTATGGACGGGATCCAATGATACGGAGCCGGACCGGACGATTGAAGGCGGAGATTGTGACAGCACGGTCAATTGGCCGAGGCACAAATTTCTTCGTGACCCTCTTCGCGATGGCCGTCGACCAACTGACTCTCACAGCTGCGTCGCGATTGCCAATGGGCAACGTAGCCTAAACTTCCGAGATTGCAAGTCGCATCAAGAGCGTCAAGTATCTGGTACTTCGCGGGCTTGATGGATGTTTTGGGGCTAGGTCGAGTTGGCAAAGTGTGGGTTGGCCCGACGGGAACTGCTGCTAGTTGGGGCCTGTCCAGCGCAAATCAGACCTGGGTACGGAGTACGGAGACTGCAACGGTCTGCGTCATTTGGCAGGCAAGGCCGCTGTAGAGAAAAGCAGGTACGGCGTCCTTAGTGTACCTTAGTCCTTGGTAGGCTCCAACGACGAACGCCCAGCCCGACCTGCCAGGCCTGCCAACCTGCCATACGGCCAGGTGACAGGCCACGAGCCCAAACATAGGTAAGTAAGGTACCTTAGCCCACCTCACTCGCAACGCGACGCCTACCTACCTACCTAGGCACAACCACCGCATCCATGATACGCCTTGCGCCGCGGCAGAAGCGTCCGAGCCTCTCGGTTTTTGGGCCAATTGACAGCAAGAATGAGTAACGGAGTCACGTGCGGTTCATTCTTCTCTTGCTTCCATGGACGTGGAAGCCTACCTGTACCTACTACGTAGGCATCTAGAAGAAGGGAACTGGGTCCCAAAATGAGCATTGGCCCAGACGCATGACTTGATTGGCCTGTCCAGGGTCTGACACCCAATCACATGCTGCACGTTCAAATGAAGACCGTGAAGTCGACGCTGCGACAAGTACAGGATACCTGGACAATTCCAATCGGATTTTTCCCCTTTCGACCATCTCAACAACTTTTCGCATCCAAGTTGTCGCCGGTTCCCGTCTCCTCATGCTCGCCATCCCCTCTTCCACATAAATCAACTCCTCCCGTGCACCTGTGGCGTCCGTCTCGAACGTCTGACCACTTCCCACCTCCCCTCAATTCTTCTCCAGCTGTCATCGGGCGTCCCGCGGCGGATAGAGAGCTAGAGAGTGAGAGAGAGAGAAAGAGAGAGCGCGTGTTGTCATTGTCTCTTGTCTTTTTTTTTTTTGTCGCGGTCTCATTGTCCCTTCTTCCACCTACACTCCTTGTAGAGGCTTCTGCTGGGTTTTTTTCCTGCAGCTGCCGATCACTGTCACTGTCACTGCCCCTGCCGTCGCGCGGTCAAGGAATCCTGCAGCCTTTTGTTCGTCGCGTGTTTCGTCGAACAGACTTTGATCAACTCCTACATCACCTGCCAGCTTCAGCCAGCTCCGTCTGATCCGCCGCGCCGAGTCCACCAGGGCAACCCGCATCAAAGAGACCCACGGCATAACCGAATCTGGCCGTCGCATATCTTCCCATTCCCCCGGGGTAGATATTTGCAGGACATCCCGCCCTCCTCACCGACCATCCATCGTCTTCAGCCCTTTCGAATTCGAACGACATCCAAGTCGAAATGGCGACCCAGGCCCCCTCCTCGTTCTACGAGCAGCTCCCCCTTCCCACCCTCGACCGCCCTTTCGTCGTCGAGCTATGGCCTCTCCTCGACAAGGTCTGGACTCCCATCGTGGGATACCCCGTGAGCGACTTCAAGTTCGTTCCCGGCGTCACTCCCATGTCCACCATTAAGGAGGCCAGCATCTTCGTCATCATCTACTACACCATCATCTTTGGTGGCCGCGAGTGGATGCGCAACCGCGAGCCCTACAAGCTCAAGGCCTTGTTCCTCATCCACAACTTCTTCTTGACCTTCATCAGCGCCGCCCTCCTCGCCCTCTACATCGAGCAGCTCCTGCCCACCGTTGTCCGTCGTGGCATCTTCTTCTCCATCTGCGATGCTGAGGGTGGATGGACTCAGCCTCTGGTCGTTCTCTACTACGTGAGTCTCCCCGAATTGTGTCCCTGGACGCCTCAGCAGCTAATGTTTCTCTCAGATGACCTACCTCACCAAGTACCTCGAACTTCTCGACACCGTTTTCCTCTTCCTCAAGAAGAAGCCCCTGAGTACGCCCCCGGCCGAAGAACAACCTTGTGGAACCATCGGCTAACCATTTCAGCTTTCCTCCACTGCTACCACCACGGCGCGACCGCTCTCCTCTGCTACACCCAGCTGATTGGATCCACCGCTGTTTCCTGGGTTCCCATCACCCTGAACCTCGGCGTCCACGTTGTTATGTACTGGTACTACTTCCAGAGTGCCCGCGGCGTCCGCATCTGGTGGAAGGAGTGGGTCACTCGTTTCCAGATCATCCAGTTCATCATCGATCTCGGTACGTGTTTAGCAATCGAAACCTTTGACAAGACATTGGCTGACAATTCCAGGCTTCGTGTACTTCGCCTCGTACACCTACTTCACCTCGACCTACTGGCCCTGGGTGCCCAACGCTGGCGAGTGCGCTGGTGAGGAGTTCGCCGCCTTCGCTGGCATCGGTATTCTCAGCTCCTACCTCGTGCTGTTCATCTCCTTCTACCTCGCAACCTACAAGAAGGGCGGCAAGTCGCAGACCCGCAAGTCGCTCCGTCGCATGAGCCAGGCTCCCCTTCCCGACCCGCACAACGTTGCCCAGGCCGTCTCCGGCCACTCCAACGGCAGCGCCAAGGTTTCCGGAGCCAAGGCCAACGGCTCTACTCCCCGATCCCGAAAGGCGTAAAAGCCCTTATCTTTTGATGCGGTCACGTGTGGAGTGTATATATGCGGGACCGAGACGCCCCTGTGGAGTTTCCGCGCTGATTTCTACGCCACTTACAATGTTTGGATTTGGGGATCAAAAGGCATTCTTGGTCTGCTGGCAGGACTGCTGGTAGGCGTGACTCGAACAATCATGTGGGACTTTGGCTCTTTTTCACGACTGTGTATTACTTGATCGTCTCGGAATGCGTGGCGGAAGACGCGTTCGAAACCAAAAAAGACTAGCCGGCTGCGTGGAGCAGTAGGGCTCAGCAGCCGGGACGTGTATGACGACGAACCCTGGGAGGCTGACGACGTTTGTATGTTTGCGTGCCTTTGGCGAACGGGGGTTGGCTGGCTTTGGTCGGTTGGGCATCATTGCAAGGGACAAAAACGACCTCCGGGCGCGCAGCAGAGGGCCATGCTGACGCCTCGGAGGGACAGCAAACCTAGAACATTTGTAATTTTCCCTGTGTTTCTTGTGTCATAGACTCAGTGGTGTTGTTTCAGCTTCAAGAGGCTGACATCACTGACTGACACTAATACTTTGAAATCTTGATTCAAATCCATGCTTCATGTTGGTTACCTCGTGTGCGACTGTGTCGAGGGAATAAAAGGCAGACAACTATGGGGGGGCTACTGGAGATATCACAACTTGGTGATCCCACAAGACATGCTTGATGTTGTCTTGACAAGATAACCCCTGATGTAAGCTAACTCTGCCCGGTTATAGCAGCTACCGTCGGCACTTTAACTGATACTGGTAATTTGCTTTGACTTGCGGCTCAAAATGTATGTGAGATGTCGGCATCGACAATTGGGCTTAGAAGTCATTTCATCGGTTTCACGTCACTGTTGTGCGTGTTCCGGTCTAGTTGTCAAAAGAGCTACGACGTCGGATGGACCTCCGGTTTCTGATATTGCTTTGAGATACACGCCAGTTGCTGTTCATCGTTCATGGCAAAGACTGGCAACTTTGCCGCCTTTCCTGCGGTTCCAAACCTCATACACCAACCTAACTGGCTAGGCAAAATTGACTCGCACTATGGGAAGGTGGAGGAAACGGATGTGTCCGCGTCATGATTCATCTTCCAATGCCGCCATGACAACTTCCTCTGACAGCAAGAGATTCTGAAACTCTTTTACCTCCAGGTAACTTTACGTCCCACCTCTTGCTCTACTTCGCTGTCTTCGTGTGAGTTTTGGGAGTGTCTAAGGGACCTTTTCATGTAACCTCAAAAGTACTTTTCTCAGTTAAATTATGAGTAGTAAGTCATTCTAGCTTCTTCATCGTCTAGTAATAAGTATTCTCCAAAGGGGCCTTGGAGAGTACCGGAGGGGCTGAGTGCGTAGTAAAGGTGATAAGGGGGGGGGGGGGGGGGG
>MASP02000826.1:0-31724 GCA_001693025.2 Colletotrichum lindemuthianum | reverse complement strand
GGGGGGTGAAAGGAACGTCAATTACTGGTCGGTATAATTCTCTCATTAGATATCAGCTGGATAGGGATAGACTATACTTTTTCATCTTATACAGAACTAACAAGCTGCCTGTCAAGTCAGCTAAGAAACGGGTTGGGTTATGTGTAGTGTTGTTGGGAAAACAACTAGTCTCTTACTTCTTGGCTAGATAGATGATCGGTTACTATGTGAAATGCGCAGCCTCCGAGCAATTGAAGCTCGAGCAGGATATTTATCAATAACTCAACAAGCAGATACCCTATATCTAGACTGTTTACTTTACTAGTTTGGGTTTCTTATGGGGTAGAGGAATAACTCCTGGGTAGTAAGTTGGCGCAACGAGAAAAGATGGGGGCTTGCTTGGCTGGGTTATATGATAGCTAATATGGGATAACGATCGTTATTACATGCCAAATAATTGGCCTCTTTGGTCCTGAGGAGCCTCGGACAGTGTCGCCATGCTTATAGTACACGTGAGAACGTCACATAGAGCTTTCGTGCGGAGCAACCGAGACATTGGTAGACGTTCCCATGATGAACCAGCAAATGACGACGCCTGTAGTCTTAAAGAAGTCAGCCGTCGTTCATCCCAGTATAAACAAAAGCAACGACAAGTGAGGTCACCAGTATCAAACAAAGTGTGGTGTCATTTCTACTGTCAATATAAAATCTTTCTTCAAGGTGAACGCTTTGTTTCGAGACCTAAATGACAACAAGACAAGTGCTTTTGCTCTCTTTTTATGGTGATGGAAGGCAGCTGCAGATAAATATCTGACTCACCACATGCGTCAGTTGCCTGTATCCTTACTAGGGCTTATCCATCATTTGCCATTCGTCACATCATACTCAAGAAGCAGTAATGGACGACAGAGACGGGGAAAAGTTGGGTTGTTTATGCATATCAAGGCACCACGCAGTCTAGGAAAGGTGTGGTTCCTGGCATAGCAGCACCTAGAAATCGACCCCTTTTTAGTTCAGTGTGACGCCAGCTCAAGTCAAGAAGTTGAGGAGATGAAGTGAATTTTCAACCTGGTCCCCTGTAAAACAACAGTATCACCTCTAATAACAAGGAAGCAAGCAGATGAGGCTCCAAACGCACAAATACTAGGGGAGAAGCAAAGCCCTACTATCAGAATTCAATAGAAAATATCTGACTGTCGGTAGCGTAATGGCCATGGGGCCATTAGGGCCCCACGGCGCGCCGACCATATGGCGCGGCCCAGTGGCGGAGACCAGCCACTGGTGACAACTGGCTACCAGTTGTCACCACCCGCCAGGCAATTGGTAACCAATTACCCAGAGCACCTAGATCTAGCCTATATATAACCTATAAGCTACACACTATAAATATCAACACCTTTAAGCCTATTAGTATACTATATATAATAATATATATAATATACCTTCCCCTAGTGAAATTAATATTAATTAGTAGTTAACCTTACTATTACTTTTTACTACAGATTAGTAAGACTTATTTAGATAGAAATAGTAATAAAAGATTATTAAGTTTAACTTAAAGTAAAATTATTAATCTCTTAATTTATTTAGATATTTTTAATAATAACTTCTTACTGAACTTAAAGTAAGATAATATCTTTTTAATAATTATATTAATATATCTTAATTCCAGTAGCTAAATATCTATTTATATTTAAGATTAACTTTTAGAAAAAATACTAAAAGTATCTTATATAAATATATTTATTAAATATTTTTATTATAAAATTTACTAGACTTTTATAGTAAAAGAATTTATAGTATTCTAAATCTTAAAATTCCCTTATATTCTTTTTTTTCTTCTCTATATCCTTCTATCTTCTTCTCTCTCTTTCCTTATTTAACTAATAGATAATTTTTCTTTCTGAAATTAAATTTTACCTATATAATATTAATAAATAGAATTAGTAAATAGTAAAAATAGAATTTCTTATTTCTCTCTTTCTTTTCTCTTTTAATTTATATTTCTTTATAATTTCTTTATAGTTAGAAAATAATAAGTAAAATATCTAAATTAATAGAATTTCTCAGAAAATCTTTTAAAAACCTTAATATAATAAATAATATAATTCTTTTAGAAATAAGAATATTAATAAAACTGAAGTTTTTTCTTAATAGTAAGATTTTTAGTAAATAAAAAGTTTTTAATTTTATTATAGAATATAATCCTAACTAAATTGATAACTAAATAGTATAAATTATAATAATATATATATATAATTACTTTTTTAGTAGAAACCTTCTAAATTCTTTTAAGAATAATTTTAAGAATTAACTAGAAGATATATAGTCTATTATAAATAAATAAATACTTTAGTATTTATAGAATATTTTTCTTATCTTTAATATTAAAGTTAATATAAAAAATAAATAAATCTACTAGATTCTTATAAACTTAGTAAAATAAGATAAGTTTATTCTATAGATTAAAGAAGAAATCTAAGAAATAATTATAAAATTATAAAACTTTGAGATACTTATTAATAACTAATTAAATTTCCTTAATAATATTATTTTTACCTAGTAGATATATTTTATAATCTAGAAGTAATAATAAAAAATAACCTATTAAGATCTTATAAGATTTAATATTTATCTAATTATTTTAAGAAACTAATTCTGAAAAGTATCTTAATAAATAGAGAGATTTATAGTTTATTTACTATTATTAATAATAAATATAACTTCTCAGTAATAAGGATAATTTAAATATTAAGACTTTTAAGATTAATAAAAATAATAACTTCCTTATAATAAGAACTAATAGTATAAATTCCCTATTCTATCCCCTATAATATCTTCCCTATATATTAATTTTATAAATAACTATTAAGAGACTAAACTTCCCTCTCTTAATATACTAATAGCTAAGAATATAACTAATTCCATAAAATATATAATTTTAAGATGAAATATAGAGAAGTCCTCTATAATATCTTTAAATTAAAAATCTATATTTTTAGAAACTACTATCTAAAGTTAGAAATATCTAACTATATATAAACTAGAGTTTTTTTAATTATACTGAAAAACTAAACTCTTAAATATTATTTTAACTATCTTAGTAATCTTCTTAATTTTATAATATTTTATAATATAACTTACTATATTAAAAATTACTTTAAAAGTAATAAAAGTTAATACATCTATCTTACTAACTAGTATAATATAATATTCAGAAGTATTATTACTAATAATTAAAATAAGATAAAAAAGAAAATATTTATAATCATTTTTACTAAACTAATATATATTTAAAGAACCTTCCCTCTTAAATAGTATACTAATTTTAGCTTCTAAAACTACCTTTTAAGTATATACTAAGAAATATTAAAATATTAACTAGCTTTTTTTAGCCTTATAGTAATATACTGGGAAGTTTATAACTAATTATAATTTACAGTTAGTATCACTATAAACCTTCCTCCTATAATATCTTAATATATACTTAAAAATATTAATAATTCTAATAGATCCTTATTAATTAGTATAAATTAATACTAAACTAACTAAATATATAACTTACTTTAAAGCTTTTACTAAAAATATAGATATAACTATTAAGAATACTTCTAACTACTATTTAGAGGAGAATATTACTTAACTTCTATTACTCTATATAGCTAATTTAATAAAAAATACTATATTTATAGTAAATCTAGTTATAAAAGGCTGAACCTAAGTTTATTCAACTAGAAGGTAACGTAAAATACTATTTATTTAGAACTAAGGAGTAAAAGAGAAGCTTTCACGAGTGTGTGGAAAAGTCTGTATATATAGTACTATATAGAGCCTACTGGAGCCCCACTCGAATAAGGGGGTTAGCTTCAGATACCTAGGTATAGCTCTGGCTGGATATTTAAATATAGCCTATAATATTACCCCCCTCCTCTCCAGCCGCCACCCAGTTAGTAGCTATAGGCTGGGTCTCTATTATTATCTATAATTAGCCTATATATTACCTTATACTGCTCTAGGGTTATTATATCTATAATAGTATTAATAGGTTTCTATATAAGGTTTATATATCTTTCCTATTTAATAAGAATCTCTTATTAATATTTTCTCTCTATTTAGTATATCCTTATAGTAAGAATATTTTTAATTAGTTATTTAACCTCCCTATTATTATCTACTAGTAGTAGTAATTAATTATTAATTATAACCTACCTGAGTAGTAGATTAGTAGTAGCTCTCTAGAGTAAATCTATATAAAACTGTAAATAAATAAACTCTAAGATATCTAGCTTTATAATATATAGTAAAAAAACTTTTATTATTATATACTTATAATATAGTTAGACTAACTTTCAATTTAATTTTAGTAACTTATAGTTAGATATATTTAACTATATTTTATTACTAATTTAATACTAATCTACAGGAGATTAAATCTTATTTACCTAAATTTCTAACTTCTACTAAATAGTAACTATCTCTATATAAATATATATTATTATTAACTATATTCTCTTAACTAACTAGTAGACTATAGTCTTACTACTAATAAATAATTCTATATACTCTTTAGTAACCAGAATAAAGTTAATATAATATTTATAATTTATAAAGAAAGATATAATCCTTATTATATTATACTACTAATTATAAAAAACTAACTATATAATAAGTAGTAAGTTACCTTAATTATCCTGAGACTAGTAGGTAAATACCTTTAAAACTATTTAGATCTCCTAGTTATATTATTCTATAATCCTATCAGTCTGTAAGTAGTAATTAATATTTAACAAGTATATAATACTTATTAACCTACAGAATTCCTTCTAGAAGTAACTTACCTAATTAGACTCTCTATTACTTATAATAGAATATAATATTCTATAAAACTTATAGTAGTAACTAAGAAACTACTAAATATATACTTTTACCTCTATTATATCTATTTCCTCTAATATAAAAATCTTACTTAGTTAATTAATAATAATCTAGAAGTAATAATTATTTTATCTTTTTATAGGAAGTAAGTTAGTAATAAAATCTATTAATAGATTAGAATATAACTAGTTAGATACTAGTAGAAACTTTAGGAATTCCTTCTTAGTCTGCCTCTAGATATAAATATCCTTATATATATTATAATTATATATAAATTAGTAGATACTTTATAACTATCCAGATTAGTAGAACTATTAACTTATAATCTTTAGTATATTATTACATTCTAGGTAACTTATAGGAGAGAAGTTATATAATTTCTATACTAATTTAATTCTAAGTTTATTAAAAAAACTATTACTCTCTTTATTATTTAGTATCTAAAACCTCTCTCTGAAGGTAAGTTATTTCAGTATATTAATAATATATTTAGTAATTTAAATCTTAATATAAAAATTAGAAAGAAAATTATACTCTCTCTACTAAACTACTATAAAGATCTATTAATATAAAAAGTCTCTCTTAATAATATAATTCTATATTTCTTATAAATCTAATCTTTCTTTAAAAACCTGAATACTAATAATATCTATATATTCTATCTGAGGCTTTATAGGGATAATAATATTCAGAATAATCTATATTACTTATCTTTATTACTTCTTATTATCCCACTCTTTAGAAATATCTTAATCCCTCTGGGAGAAAATATTAAAAACTACTATCTAAATACCTAACTAATATTTAAAGTAAAAATTATACTAAAATAACTTCTCTACCTACTAGTTTTACCTCTCTATAAACTATTATTTCTTTATTAAATACTTAAAATTTTTATAATTAGTAAGGATTTTAAATTTCCTAAAACTCTACAGCTTTATCCTCTATACTTATAAATAGACTAACACTATAAAGAGTTTCTTATTATAAATTAAGTAGTTAAACTCTATAGAGATTAAATATTAAAAGTAGAAAGTTACTAGATATCTTACTCCAGCTTTATTATCTTAAGTTAATATACCTCTTAGAGTATACTCTAAATAGTCTATCTCTATTATTATTAAAATATTAAAGTTAAATATCTATAAAACTAATTCTATAGTGAAAAATTATTTTAGTATAAAGAAAACCTCCTACTATTCTAATCTCTAGTTAAAAAAAACTAACTTCTAAATTAGATAGTTTAAAATTTTTATAATAGTATTATATTGAAATATAAAAATCTTATAGTAATTTATAAACTTAAAAAAACTATAAATATCCTTCAGTAAACTAGAGGAAAGTTAGTTAGTAATAATTTCTAACTTCTCAGAATTATAAGAGAGATTCTTTCTAACTAATATAATAAACTTAATATATTTAACTATAGTAACTAAAAACTTATATTTCTTAGGATCTAACTTAAAATCTATATTAGTAAAATAGATAAATATCTAATACATTTTCTCTTTATATTCTTTTTATAAACTACTAATATAAATAAAAATATTATTAATATATACTATAATAAAATTATTCAGAAACTATTATAAATAGCTATTAATATACTATTAAAATATAATAAAAATATTAGTAAGTCTAAAGAGGTATACTATCTATTTAAAGAGGCTATAATATATCTAAAAAGCTATTTTCTCTTAATCTACTTTATTAATTCTAATCTTATAGAATATAATAATAATATTAAGCTTAATATACTAATAGGTAATAATAACCTTCTAGAAAGTCTCTAATATAAAGGGGAGGAAATAATAATCCTTTTTTATAATTATATTAAAAACTTTATAATCTATATAGAAATATATTCCTCTACTTAACTTTCTTATAAAGAAAATTAAGATACTAATAAAGAAACTACTTATTTTAATAAATTTCTTATTAAGTAAATCCTCTAAAATCTTCTTAAATATTAGAAATTTCTCCTATAATATACTATAGAGAGATCTTTATAGGAAATCTAGTTTCTATTCCTTATTATTAAGAATTAATAGGATATAATAGTTTATCTTTAGTTAGCTGGAAGGTAACTAATATACTAAATCTAGATAGAAAGAATCTAGAAATTCCTTTAAGATATTTATAGAAATATAATCTCTTAAGTCTACTTCCACCTTCAGAGCTAATATTTTCTTAATATCTATTAGACTAATAGATATAACTAAGTAGGAACTTAATATCTTACTAATATATTATATAGTATACTAACAGATAAATATAAATAAATTAATATTAAGTAGCTAAGCTAACTAGATCTCCTTAAGTTATACTAACTTATCCTAATATTCTAGATATATTATTATACTATCCTTCCTATATATTATCTATTAAGTTTTAATATTATAAATAATATAATTATCCTCTATCTATAACTACCTAAAATATAAAAATAACTATAAACTCTCTATAATATAGATATAAATCTTCTATATATAATTACTAACTTCTAAAGTTAGAATAATTACTTTTTAAATATTACTAAGTGATAGACTAGTAATATATCTCCTTATCTATCTTTTTAACTTATTAACTAGCAGGAAGTAAAATTTCTTTATAAAGGAAATATTAATAATAATATAAATATTATAACCTATATTAATAAGTATATTAATAAAGTAACCTCTATTAATTCTAGTCTAAATAGTAGCTAACTATTAATTACTTATCTATTTCTTTTCTTATTATTTCCCCTATCTTATTACTTCTACCTCAGTTAACTTTAGAGCCTAACTTCACTCTAAAATTACTTTTTTTCTAAATCCTCACTATTACTAAGTAGGATAATATTATCTCCCTAATTATTCTCAGTATAATCTAGAGTAATTATAACTTTTATAACCTTTATACTAATTTTCTTATACTCTCAAGCTTTATAATTCCTATAGATATAATCTTTCTTACTATACTTAAAATATTAGTAAATATCCTAATAATCCTTAAAATATTCCTTAGGAGTAGAAGAGAAGCTACTAAAGCTTCAATATTATTATTACTTCTTAATTACTCTAATTATTATAATATCACTCTCTATATTACAGATAGTAGATCTCTAGTAAGGTAGTTAGTAATATACTAATATTCTCTTTATATATTTAAACTTCTAAACTATATTTTAAACTTTAAATAATTAAAATTTATACTCTATAGGAAAGTTAACTATAATAAATAGCTTCTTAAAGTAGAAAAATAGAATAACCTCTAGTAGAGAGATATAGATTATATCTAACTATATATACCCTCTAGTATTAACTAGAATCTTTTTAAATTAAGATAGAAAAATAGTTAGGTATTTATTTTCCTTCTATCTGAAACTCTATAACTAAATAATAATATAAAACTAACTATTAGAATTTAGATAAATTCTATTTAGATAACTTATAAAATCATTTAAGTTATAAAAATTCTCTAACTCTCCCACTATATAGAAAATTTTAACTACTTACTAAAAACTAAAGTCTAAGTAAGAATAAATTAGATACTAATATTCCTAATTACTATTAAAGAAATAATAGTTAATCTTAAGCTTAACTTTTATCTATTAAACTTACATTTAGTATTCCTTCTATTTACCTAAAAACTTCAGAAATAAGAGAAGAAACTTCCTCTAGTAGTTAGCTACTAGCAGAAATATAGTAATATTATTAACCCTAAAAACTATTATCCTAATAGATATTATTCTAGAAGTTACTAAAGTATCCTAATATAAACTAGAAGTATCTATTATAGTAGCCACTTAGAAGTTACTACTTACTATAATATCTTATTTCACTAACTTATATAAAAACTTATTAATCCTCTAGTAGAAAAAGCTTAAAATATACTATAACTACTACTAAAACAGTTTACTTATAGAGTTACTACCTATAGAAATATCCTAGAAAGCTTCAGTACCCTCTATTATTCTTTATATTAATTACCTATTATATAGTATTATATCCTAGGAACCACACTTAACTAAATTATATACTTAACCAGTAGGGAGCTATACTCTACCCAGTATTATCTATATAGTAAATAAAACTAAGTTCTAAATATATAAAAAACTGAACCTAAACTTATTTAACCAGAAGGTGGCGCAAAATACTATTTATTTAGAACTAAGAAGTAAAAAAAAAGCCTTTATAGGTATATAGAAAAGTCTGCATATATAATGCTATATAAAACCCACCAGAGCCCCACCCAAGCGAGGGGGTTAGCTTCAGATACCTAGGCACAACCCTAACCAGACATCCAGGCATAACCTATAATACTAGTTACTAATTAATAAGATACTCTCTTAAGGAGAAAAGAGACTCCTATAATTAGTATAAATCTAACTTCTATATAATAAATATATTAGTATCCACTTATTACTACTTCTTTATATAATATAAAGAAATAGAAAATTTTAATAATAACTCTAAAAATACTTATAAAATTAATATTAAGAATAATATTATAATATATTACCTCTAAGATTATTAGCTTAAAAATTAACTTAATATATTTAATTCTCTAAGTAACTTTTTAAATAATTTTATAATTTCTTACTTTAAAGAATAATCTATATTTCTAGATAGTTAAAAGATTATAAGGATCCTCTAGAACTAAATAGTAATCTATATTCTAATAAAAGAAAATAATATAACTAAAGAGATTATCACTCTTATATTTATATTTGTCCTTAAAGAATACTATTCAGATATAGTTTTCTAAAGAATTTTACCTAACTTAAATACTATTAGTTACTTTATAGCTAATTACTTCCAGTTTAATATTATGAAATAAACTATCCTTCCCTCTATTTTCTTAAAACCTTCCAGAAGAAAGTTAATCTCTATTTATTTTAGAGGAGGTAAGCTTATAAAAATAATAGATATAGTTAATATACTTATACTACTTAATATAATAATATTCTATATAATTCCTTATAAGATTCTATTTCTATTATATTTTACTAATATAGATTATCTAAATATTATTTTAATAATATCTATAACTAATTATATTAAAATAAGAAGGTTATTCTAATTATATATAAATAGAGATATCTATAAATATTATTAGATAAAAAGGAGATATTTACTTCTTTATACTTGATAGAAATTAAGATCTAGAAACTCTATTATCACTTTAGATATCTATCTATTATATATCTTTAAGAAGTTCTCTATAAAACTAAATATCTAGTTAATTAAGAAGCTCTTATAGCTCTCGAAAAATACTACTACTAGTACTGAATATATAGTATTACTTCCTCTTAATTTAAGTTTACCCTCTATAATAATATTAATTTTAACTTTAAAGTTATTATTAATATCTTTTATCTAGAGAGTAATTATCCTATTCTCTATATTATTAATATAGCTATAACTTTTAATACTACTTAATTCCTACCTAATATTTCAGTAGGATTAATATAGGAAATTCTTAAAATATACTAAATTAATATTTACTTAGATTTACCTAATTTTATCTCTATTAATATTATAATAAACTTCTAATCTGAAAACTTCTATTTAGAAGCTAGAATAATAAACTTAACTATTAGAATTATATTTATTAAAGTCTATAATAATATTAGTAAGGTAAAATATTACTATATTTTTCTCTATTATATATATAAGATCTACTATTAAGAATATTTATTATTATTATAAGAGTATTATCTCTAGACTACTTATAAGTCAATAAATAATATTACTAGTCTAAATAGTTTTATATTTATACTCCTTATCTTTAGAGTTTACTTCTAGCTTACTGAGAACTCTACTTTATTCCTAGAGATAGTTTCATAAATATAGACAGTCTAAAAAGTAACTAAAACTATCTACTATAAATATATAAAAAGAATTATTAATATTATTATAGCTACTTATAATAGCCCTAATATATTATAAGTTATAAGTACCTTACTATAGTCTCTTATATATATATATAGTAAGAAAAGAAAGATTAGGAAAACCTCTTTTATTTACTTACTACTTATAGTAAGATATTTATTATTAACCTCCTTTATAATTCTTAAGAGTTTTACTTAACTACTATAAGAATATACTATAAGAGTAATAATAATTCTTCTTATTTATATATCCTAGTAGAAGTATAGAAATACTTCTACTATAAATATAATAATAGTAATATTAATAAGACTAGAGATTCCCCTCAGGAAACCTTACTTACTCTAATCTTATCCCCCATTATGCTTAAACCTCTAAATACTCTAAAGATACTAGAAGACAATAATATCCTCCCTCCTTATATTAAAAATAATATACTACTACCCTCTAATAAAAATAAGTATACTAAATATTAGAGAACTATAAAACTATGCCTTAAACCCTTAAAAGCTATATTTAACTAGGAAAATCTCTCTTAATAAGAAAGTAACTAAGAAAACTAATTTATAGCCTTCCTTACAGCTAAAGAAGAAGCTAACCTAACCCTCTCTTAATCTCTCTACTAAAGAAAAATTATTACTACTTCTAACTTCCCCTTTAAAAAGTTAATAAAAAAGAAAATAGAAAATATTATTAATAATAGTATAATTAAGATTATCTAGTATAATCCTATTCTCTATAAAGACTATACTATTTTTAAATCTTAAATTATTTAGTTATTCTTACTTTATACCTATAGTGGTATTTAAGCTCTTCACTCTATATATAATTCTAACTGTAGAATTTACCTAGCAACAGTATTCATACTAATACTAGCTCACAACTGGTTTAAACGGTAATAAAATTACCTATTATTATGGAAATTATACTCCCAGTTATAATATTTAACCCTATAGTGGAGGAAGACCTTATAGTAATAATCTGTATAGTGAGAGCCTCAGTGAGGCTAGAGCTTAATATATATAGCTAAAAGTAACTACTAAAATTATAGGGTTAAGAATCTTTATAAACCTCTTGAAGATGGGATAAAATAAAAGGCTTACGAAAGCTAAGTGTTTTATAATTTATCACTCTTCTATATTTTTTATAATAGAATCAGAATTCCCCTCAAATCTATATAGCTATCTGTAACTAGGGGAATATAAGGATAGATACTAAATATTCTATTATGTCCTCTATAACTGGAAGTATTAATATCTCCTAATAAGCCTAAGTAATATTATAAATACTAATATTAATAGATAGACTCTAGATATTTAGAAATAAATTATCTAGATATCTTATAATCTACTATATAAAGCTAATAATTTTAGAAACTAGTTATTAATTAGATAATATTCTAATATTAATATACTATATTAGTTAGGAGATACCTTAGAGTATCATAACGCTATAATTACTAGGGATTTAGCTGCTATATAGCTACACTAAAAGTGTTTATATCTATACTAATATTATTTATATATTAGCTACACTTAATATATTAAGATTATTTACTAATAAGAGCAGACTAAATCCTGCTACACTTATATAGAGATTATAAGTTAGCTTATATTAATAGTGGAGAACTTTTATATTAGTAGCAGAGAACTCTTATATTAGGAGTATAAAACTTTATCTGGAAGGTAAGGACGTTAAGGTTGTGAATATTGAGGTTATAATAAGTATTTAAATAGAGTAGCTATAGTTAGTAGTAATTAAATCTCTCGAGATATTTAAATTATATATAGTGTGAGCGTGTGAGAGTGTGAAGTTAATACGGAAGGAGTTATTAGTTATTTGTTATTGAAAAGGTTAATATAGAGTGGATATACTAACTACTATAGCTGTAAGGAGTTTAGCCCCAGATTAACTTAAGACTGGCTATAGTAGTTAGCAGGGGGGTGGAAAGGCTGAAGTTATACTTCAGGAGGTAACATATCCACTAATAGTCACAATAGAGAGCAAGCTATCAGCCTCTCCCAAAATCTTAAATTATTAATAAAATTAAAAATAAAAATAGTAACTTAATATATAAGAAGTTAAAACTTATTATCTAAAATTTTAGAGATAATGGGAAACTTATAATGTTTACTTAGTCTCCTATAATTTAGAGAAGTAGCTAAAGATCAATTACAGCTATTATCTCTATATTAATAAAAGATAAAAACTTCCTCTTCTAGCTAAAAGATATTATTTAGACTTACATTCAGGCTAAAACTAAATTTATAAGATATATTATAGTTAAGTTACTTACTTACTTTAAAAACTAATATCTTCTAGAATCTATAATAATAATTATTAAATTACTTTATAGTTTAACTGAAGTTAATACTTACTAGTAAGTAATATACTTAAAATATTATAAAAAATAGTTATATATAGAGATATTATTACATATTAATCCTAGTGGCTCTAGTGGTTATATATATGCGTATAGTTACGTAATTAGCTATCCCGTTACTCTAAAAAGTCTGTAAATAGTAGTTACGTGGGGGCTTTCTTTCCTCTATATTATTAGAAATAATACGTTCAAGCGGTAGAGTTTACACTATTCGAGCCTTAGGCACTTGTGGCGTCTCTATAGGCCTTACTCTACTTAACTTAGTTGAAATAGAGCCTTGCATAGTGTGTGTAGCTACGTTTAGTTATATATAATATATACTAGATTTTACTCCCTAATTATATATAATAATTAAGAATCTTATAATACTGAAGAGCTATTAGGCTAAAAGTATATATTATAATAATTTTACGTATCTTGAATACTAAGATATATACTGAAAATATCTCTATTTTAATACTTAAGGAAGCTGATTAGTAGATTACTTAATATAACTTCTTTAAAGTGGAAGCTAAAGTTTATAATTTATAGGACTATCTTAACTTTAAAGTAGATACTTAAAAAAGTTTTCACTTAATAGCCCCTTAAGAGCCTCTTATATATAATTTTTCTAAGGTGAAAAAGGTAAAATATCTATAGTAATATCTGAAATAAATATTCTAGAGATCTTAACTTCTTTTAATATTCTTAATAGGTTTATCTCTATAGAGTAAATTTATCCTAAGGAGTTTTAACTTCTACTTAAAGTTTCTAAATAGATTTATATTTAGAATATTATAGACTTTATAGAGAAGAGTCTAAAAGTTTATATAGTTATTTATAATCTCTATAATATAAGAATTTGAGAGTATAAATATAAGTAGTTAAACTGAATTTATATATTATCTTAAATCTATAAGTATATTAGTAATATACTTAACTATTAGTATTATAATATAGAGGAGGATTTTACTATATAATTAATAAACTTCTATAACTACTTTAGTATTATAGATAATCTCTATCTCTAGTAAGTAGCTACTATATATTATAATATACTTCAGTCTCTTAAAATTAAGTGTCTCACTATATAGATATTAACTAAAATGTGGTTTTAGAAGTAGTAAGATACTATATATAAAGTTTAAATAGTTAGTTATATTTTCTCTATTATAGAGATACTTTCAGTTAATAACTTTATATTTTTACTACTTTACTTACTAATTAAATTATATATTTAGAATTATATACTAATAGTCTATAGTTAATTAGATATAATACTACTAAATAAAGTTATTTTAGTTATTATAGAGGCTATATAGTAGCTTCCTGAAGCTTTCTATTAAGGTAAAATTAGCTATAAAGTATGTAATATTACTTCAGAGGCTATAGATAGTAACTTAAATTCTTAAGGTAGTAAGAGATATTTTAATAGTTTAGATATACTTTTATACTCTCTTAAGTATAGTAAATACTATCTACTTTTATACTATTATTATATATATTTATTATTTATATATAAGAGTTAGGTATTTAATATTATAATAAGGAGAGAATTAAATAATAAATAGCTTTAGATCTAGATTTTTTAAAAAGGGTTTAAGATTTTAGATAATAGTAACTATATAATTAGCTTTCTAGCTGAAGTAGCTATAATACTATATAGTAAGCTTACTATATAGAGGAACCTTAGTAGTACTCTCTCTAAAACTTATTTATTCTTAATTTAGATATCTTAGTTTATATTTTTTAAGATATTAAGTATTTTATAACTCTCTAAGGAGTTTTCTCTGGAGATTATATTTAGTATAATATTAAGTTAGTACTTATTAAGGATTATAGAGATATTAAGATCTATATTATAACTTCAGAAAGTAAGGAGGCTAAGTTACATTTTTATAATATTATTTTCTATATCTCTCTAGTTATAATTCTTTTTTTAGTAGTTATAAAAGTAAGGTTACTAGTGGAATATTAGGTTAAATTACTTCTCTTAACTATAGAGAAGTAACTATTAAGAGATTATAGCTATTAATATTTAATATAGTTAATAAGTTCTTAAATATTACATACTTTATAAGAGGTTAAATGTTTTAGTAGTGTAGTTAGTATAGTATAAGCTTTCTTCTAGATATTATTACTATTAGAGATATATTATAGAGACTATTTAAAGATTCCTAAAAGGTAATAAATAGCTTTAATACTAGTAGCTAGAATATTTTAGGAGAGAGCTTCTTAACTACCTTATCTTAGCTGCGTGTGGCGTTTGTATTACTGATAGTTACTTGAAGTGTAATAGATATTAGTCTATCTAGAGGGTATGTAAAGTCTGTAGCATTAGTAAGGTAAAGTGGATTATTTACTATATAAAGTGTAAGAGTATTTTATATACTGTTTCTAGAGAGTATATTATGTTTAATTTTCACTTTTATTATTAAGGCTATAGTAGCTATATTTCTTCCTTAATATTTATAGATAGGATTACTAATTATTTATAGGAGTTTTATCTTATAGACTATACTGAAGCTATTATAACTATAGTATTTAATAACTTTATTTTATTTCTTAAGTGTTAGTATAATATTAACGTTAAGGTTTTTAAGTATAATAATAAGGTTTTTAGGTATAAGAGGCTGAAAGCTATCCTAACTGCTTGAGGTATTTACTTTAAGCTATTTATACTGTATATATAAGGTTAAAATAGTAGAGTTAAGTATATTAAAACTGTTATTAAAGCTTACATAAAGGCTATAAGGGAAGGAAGTAAATTATCTTATAATCTCTAATTTAAAATTTTATAAATAGTAGTATTTCTTTATAACTATATACTAATAAGGTTTTTAGATTAGTAAATATTATACTAGAGATTTTATAAGATTACTTAAAAGAATAATACTGTAAGGTTAGATTTAGTCTACTTTTATATATATAACTATAAGTATTTTATTCTTACTATAAATATAAAACTTAAATATAACTACCTTATTTACTTTAAGGGATATACTTTTGCCGGCTTTTTAGTTAGCTATATTTTAACTAATTAGTTTTAAGTGTGGAACTTTTTGTAAAATAAGGTTATTATAATCTGTAATATCTCTTTTAATAAGATAATATTTTTAATAGTAATTTAGTTTCTCTATAAGATAATTTTAAGAAGTTTAATTTTGATAAGATCTCTTATTAGTTATAAGAGTAATTAGCTGTAGTAAAGTTACGTAAAGTTAGTTTAGATATTTATTTAAGTTTAAATGAAGAACCTAATAAGATTATCTATACTAAAGATATAGAGAGTAGTTATAAGAACTTAAGGTTTTATATCTATATTATAGTTAGCTTTAAGTTCTCTGAGACTTTATATAAAACTGTAAAGTTTATATTATTAATTTCTCTAGAGTTACTTATTATATTTTTTTATAATCTTGTTTATATAGATAAGACTATAGGGAGGTAAGGAGATTGAGTGTCTCTAGAGAGAGTTAAGTATAAAGGATAGATAAAATATTATACTAAAGTAGCTGGGAGGTTTTTATTTAAAGCTACCTTTTTAGCTAGTATCTTTTAGTTATTTTAAGATACTTTTAGATATTTCTACCTGTAGCTATAAGATTATATAAGTTATTAACTAGAGGGGGTTCCTGAGGGTTAAATTTTAAGAGAATTCTAAAAGGTTATTATAAGTCTGAAAGATAAGTTTTAGCTGTAGGGTAAATTAGATAGTAGAGAGTATTTAAAATATAGTGAAGTAGAGGTTTCTATTTTAGAAGTTTTATAATAAAAGTTATTACTATTATCTATATTTTATTTAGTAGTATTTACTTATCTATATACTGAAGTTATAGTAGTAGCTGAAAGAGCTTATTTTAGAAGTTATATTAAATTATACTTCTGGAGTAAAGTTAGTAAGGTTTTTATAAGAGATCTAAAAATTTTCAGTTACTATGAAGTTTATATTTATAAATTTAATAAATATAGATACCTCTTCAAAATTAAAGTTTAACTTATTATTTATAGAGATTAATAATTATAAGATAACTGTGAGACTTATATAGTTATTCTAGTAGGTATATTATTTTAAATTCTTATAGTAATTACTAACTATTTTAATCTTAAGTTACTTTAGTATAATATAGTTAATATTTTTATTTAAGTGATATTTAATAAGGTAGTTTATATAGAGATACTACTTAGTTATTGAACGTTTAGAAAAGTTTACTATTTAGATAAAATACTTTATAGCTTTTAAAGGTCTCCTCTTTTCTGGTAGTATTATTTAGAGGTAGGTTTTAAATATTTTGGTTTTGAGTCTATTGTGGGAAAGTTATATTATTAGCTTAAGGGGTATATTTTTTTTATATATTAATGACTGTATATTCTTCTTTCCCTCAGAAAAAGTATCTGAAGTATTTATATTATTAGTAGACTTCTAAAAGAAGTATTATCTTGAGGGAGGTAAAGACTTATAGTAGTTTCTTGGTATTAAGGTTATTTGAGATTGAATAATATAATAGCTGTAGCTTTCTTAAGTGGTCTATATTGAAAAGTTTCTTAAGTGTTTTATAAAGTGTATATAGTATATTAAATAGTTTAATATTTCCTTTAGATCTGAAGAATTCCTCCTATAGTATAAATAAGTTTTCTATATAAAGATTAAATACTACTAATAAGATATTGGTTTTATTAATTAAACTGTAGTTATAATAAGATTAGATGTTACTATTAGTTTACCTATTAGGGATAATAACGTACGCTGCACGTGGTCTTCGTAGTGCGGGTGCAAACTGTTCTGGTAAATTGTTGTTGTTATTCCTAGGTTACGTGGCCGGAGGCTATATACGTAGAAGTAGCTATATAGCTGTATAGTAACGTAGCCACACTGGCTACGTAGCTTATACAGCTATATAGGCTAACTATTTACCTGACGTAGCTATAGTGTAGTGGGCCACAAGGTAGCCTAGTTGTCTATAATAGTTAAACTAAATAGTTAAATTAACACTGGTAACTTTTCTTTATACTATAGTGATGTTATCTAAATATAAAAAGAAGTCTGAATAGCTAACTACTAAAAACTATATTTTTCGATATCCCCTTTTTACTGCTGAATCTGTTGCCTATCTATCCCTCTATATGATTATAGTGGTTGTATTAATTGCTGGGATCTTTTTAAGTAAATATTAGAAATTAGAGGGGTGTAGGGTTTTATTTGAGACTTAAGGCTATAAGGCTATAGAGCTATAGGGGCTATATAGCTATATGGAGACTATACAGCTATATAGTAGCTATATAGTTATATAGGGGCTATATAGCTATATAGTGGCTATATAGCTATATAGTAGCTATATAGTTATACGGGAGCTATATAGTTATATGGTAGCTATATAGTTATGCGGGAGCTATATAGCTATAAGGCTATAGAGTTATAAGGAGGTTATTATCTTAAGAGGTTAGTAATATTATATACTCTCTGGTAGTTTCTAAGATTATTGCTTTTGGAGGCTATAGGAGAGGGTTTTTGTTATATATAGCTTTCTTAAAGCTACGAAGGTTATAGGAGAAAGTTATTATTTAAGTTATATATATAGGGGGGTTTCAGGAGGTCTCGAGAGGCTATAAGGCTATATAGCTATAAGGTTTATAATATTATCTTAAGAGAGTAATAATATTATATATTTCTTAAGTATATTTACTGAATATATTCTAGTTAGTAATAGAGAGTATAATAATAATTAACTTCTCTATAGTTTTATAGAGTGGATATTAGTATATAATTAAGGATACTTATTAATCTAAAGGTATTTAGAGTAGAAGATTAGAGATATTATAAATTCTAATATTTAAATAGTAAGGATTATAAAGTTTAAAAAGTTATTATTTGTAAGGATATATGCTTTATGGTCTGTATAGAGAGCTGGGATAGCTAGAATTATGTAACCTATAGGGCCTGAAACTACTAAACCTCCTATAGGATAAAAGCCCTCTTATAGTTACTACTAGTTAGCTACACTAAGTTGAAATCTTATAACTTATAGAAACCTACTTTTTACTGCTTTCACTTCCCTTACCTAAGCTTTTAGTTACATTTTTATAATTTTTTAACTTCTACCTCTCTAAGGAGGTAAGAATGGGGTTTCAGTAATAGCTTCACGATAAACGTCTGCTAACCAATTAGCAACTATATTAAGAATAATTACGCTAGTAGTCTAGATACTTATAGTATCTGAAAATTTAGTATCCAAAAATATAGCCTCTGAAAATACACTTTCTGAAAATATACTTTTAACTAGTAAGTATATAGTAATTCCTATATTAGCTATATTAATATAAGTAGCTGAAATAAGTAACTTAAGTAATATAGCTATTAGTATAGTAATAGTAACTATAATAATATTTATATACCTTCTTAAATAATAATCCTCTTTTATAGAGGTTATAATAGAATGTCTCTCTAGTAGTATATTTATAGTAAGCTTAATGCTATTATTGCTAGTCCTATCTATAGCCTCTAAATATTAAGATTACTTAAGACCTCCTAGCTACTTCTATAACTTTCTTTATAAAGGGACCACTCTATATAAAATTGAGGATTAACTAATAGTAATCTAAGATAGCTATACTCTACAGCTAGAAGTTTTAAAGATATAGAAGTTTTAGTAGGTTATAACTAAACTGTTATATAGCCTACAGACTTAGTAGTGTAACTATTATTATATTTTACTAAATTCTTTATAAGCTAACTTTATAATATTTACTTACTACTTATTAACTAATCCTACTTTATAAAAACTATATCTCTATAGTATATTTTATATATTTTAGTATAATAATTAAATATCCCCACTAAAATTTTATGCTAAATAGTTAGTAATTTATAGGTTCCTAGGAACTATTAGATTAGAGATATCTTAACCTTATATATTTACTTTCTTCTACTACCTTAAAGTTACAATATAGAGATACTTATAGTATTAGAAGTTTAATAACTAGCTACTAAGAGTTATAATTCTAGTAGCTAAATACTTCTAGGAGATATTATAGCTCTATAAGGATACCTTAAGTAGTATTATTAGAAAAGCTACTAGTTATAATATTACTGCTAGCTTAATATATATATACTGTAAAATAGTTAGTAAGTTAGTTTTAGCTAAGAGGTTCCACCATAAAGCTTAAATATATAAGATCTATAGTAAGTTAGGCTATTTAATAGTTACTTATTATTAAAATAAGTTCTATATATACTACTAGAAACCTAGCTATTCTATAAGGGTTTATTGTAATTATCTAGCTACTGAGAGCTTACTGCCAAAAGGGCTTTAAGGCTATACTGAGCTTGAGGCTGGAAGACTACTAAAGTATAGTAGTAGTAGCCTCTTTCTGGAAGTAAAATAATTAGTAAATATCTGCTTATATCTTAGTAGCTAGATTAATTATAGGAAGCCTTATATATTTAATCTACTATAAGATACCTTAGAGAGAAGAAGTTAGATATTTTAATATTTACCTAAAGATATATAGTTAATATACTAAAGGGGTTAGATATTCTGGTAATTACCTTAAGATATCTAGTTAATATACTAAAGCCTTATAGGTTAATATACTTATAGGAAGGCTTCACTAAGAGGTTATTAACCTCCTAGGTTAATATACTTATAGGAATAATATAGGTTAATATACCTATAGTTTTAATTTCTTTTTATAATTACTTAAAGTTTCTTATTTTAACTGCTAATTTAAACTATTATTTTAAATTATTATTTTAACTATTATTTTAAATATTATTTTAACTGTTATTTATCTGTTATTTTATCTTTACACTCTAAGCTACCACTGAACGGTCGGCAAAATTATATATTAAGAGTGGCTATATAGTGTTTACAGGCTTTGGGGCCTAAGGCTTTTAAAGGGGAGGATAATTATAAGGATATATACTCTATAGTCTGTATAGAGAGCTGGGATAACTAGGATTATGTAACCTATAGGGCCTGAGGCTACTAGGCCTCCTATAAGATAAAAGCCTTCTTATAGTTACTACTAGTTAGTTATATTAAGTTAAAATCTTATAATCTATAGAGACCTACCTTTTACTGCTTTTCCTTCCCTTATCTAGACTTTTAGCTATACTCTTATATTATTATATTTACTAAATATACTCCTATTAGTAATACTAAGGATATAAAAATAATTAACTTCCCTATAATATTAGGGAGTGAATATTAATATATAATTTAGAGATACTTATTAACCTAAAAAGTATCTAAGTAATAAATAACTATTATAATCTTTTACCTTATATAGACCTTAAGTATAAAGTTTATAATTACTTCTTTTAATATAGTATCTTACTAATCTATAGTATAGTAGTATAATAGTTAGGTTAACTACTAATTAGTATTAGTTTACCTATTAGAGGTAATAATGTATGTTATATATAATCTTTATAGTGCGGGTGTAAACTATTCTAGTAAATTGTTATTATTATTTCTAGGTTATATAGCTGGAAGCTATATATATAGAAGTAGCTATATAGCTGTATAGCTATATAGCTATACTAGCTATATAGTCTGTATAGCTATATAGGCTAACTATTTACCTAATATAGCTATAGTGTAGTAGGCTATGAGGTGGCCTAGTTACCTATAACGATTAAACCGAATAGTTAAATATTTACCTAATATAGCTATAGTGTAGTAGGCTACGAGGTGGCCTAGTTACCTATAACGATTAAACCGAATAGTTAAACTGATAGTTACTTATATAGCTAGCTAATTATTCTATTTTAATTAGAATTCTGGAGATAACTACTAAGTTGAGGCTAAGTGAATAATATAGTATTTTAGTAAAACTAAGGATTTCTACCTTAAGTTTAGCTGTAAACTTAGTAATCTATAGGATAGCTTCGTTATTACTATAGATACTAGTCTTGTGGATAATAGTGAGGATTAAAAAAGCTTTTAAGTTTATATTATATACCTCTTTAGTAATTTTACAGTATAGTAAGCTAATAAACAAAATATTATAACTACTTTAATAACTAAAGTAAAGTTTTTAGTATTATTATAAGTAGTATAAGAAGTTATTTTTACTAACTACCTTATTACTATATTTTAAGTAGATCTTATAATAAATATCTTAAGTGGAGGTAAGGTATAGAAGTTTTATCTAGTAGTCTGAATTTAGTATAATAATTAGTAAATAATATATTTTATAATTACTAAAATAGTGTAACTATATATAAAGTTATAATATATTAATATCTATAATTATTAGTTATAGTAAGAAGTTTAGTAAGGATACTTTAAAGTTAAATATATACTCTTAGGAAACTTTATAATTAATAGTTTTATAAAGTTTCTTCAAAGCTGCTAGTTTAATACTTTTATTACTTAGATTAATATAATAGACTAGTTAAATTACCTAACAGTATAATAAGAGGAGGAATTTTAAGAGAAATTACTTATATTAGTATTTAAAGATCTTAATAAGGTTCTTAACTATTAGTTAGAACTTATAAATTCTAACTCTAACTATAATATAGTTAAAAAAAAGCTTGGGGGCGCCTAAGGTGCCTAAGGTGTCAGGAGGTATTTTTAGTTTAAATAATAAGGAATATCTAAATAGTCTGTAAATAATATTACTTTTTCTACTATAGGGGTGGAAGTTTAATAAGGATAATGAAGCTATAAAAAGAGTCTCTTATAAGATATAAATAGAGTATTTAAATTAGTATTATTTAAAAAGGCTAGCTTATAGATATAGTTCTTGAGGCTAGAGGAGTATGTTAGAAATAATACGTTTAAGCGGTAGAGTTTATATTATTTAAGCCTCAGGCACTTATAGCGTCTCTATGGGCTTCGCCCCACTTAATTTAGTTAAAATAGAGCTTCATGTAGTGTGTGTAGCTACGTTTAGTAATATATAATATATACCAGATTTTACTTCCTAATTATATATAATATATATTTTTATTTATTTAAATAAAAATAACACTTTAGCTATTAAAGATTAGTAAAGGTAGTTCAGCCTCTAAATTAGGTAGTACTAACCTACTGTAATTACTTTATTTTATAATAATTAGTAGTATAACTAATATTATCTATTATAAGTAATAAGGTTATAGCTAAATTACCCATGAAAAATAAGGCTATTATAGTTATATTTATAATATATTATAAAGCTATAGCTAAAAAACTAATGTTACGTCGTTTTTATTAAAAATGTTGTGAGGTAAGAGCTACTTTAGTATTAAGGAAGGTTGTAACTGCCTCACACGTAATATTTATGGAATCCGAATCTTCCTCTGTTGGTTTGGGGAGGTAGGAGACTGTTACTTTTTCTTCTCTTTTCTTAATTTCCTCTTATTAATAGTGTTATTCTTATCTGATTGCTAATTCGACTAATTAGATAAGGTAGATTAGTATATAGACCTCTACTTAAAAGTAGGGTATTTAATATACTTTAGCTTAAAAGTGGGGTGATTACAATAATGTCGTCAAACGTTAACTATAGTAACTATTATAGCAGTTATTATAAATAATATATTTAAGTAGTAGAGTTTATACTGTTCGAGCCTTAGGTACTTATAGCGTCTCTATAGGTTTTACCTTACTTAATTTAGTTTAAATAGAGCCTCATGTAGTACGTGTAGCTATATTTAGATATATAGAATATACACTAAATTTTACTTCCTAATTATATATAATAATTAAGAGTCTTATAATACTAAAAAGCTACTAGGCTAAAAGTATATATTATAATAATTTTATATATCTTAAATACTAAAACATCTACTAAAATATCTCTATTTTAATATTTAAGGAAGCTAATTAGTAAATTACTTAGTATAACTTCTTTAAAGTAGAAACTAAAACTTATAATCTATAGGATTATTTTAATCTTAAAGTAGATATTTAAAAAAGTTTCTATTTAGTAGCCTCTTAAAAGCTTTTTATATATAACTTTCCTAAGATAAAAAAAAGTAAAATATCTATAGTATTATTTAAAATAAATACCCTAGAGATTTTAACTTCTTTTAGTATTCTTAATTAATCTATCTCTATAAAGTAAACTTACCTTAAAGAGTTCTAACTTCTACTTAAAGTTTCTAAATGAATCTATATTTAGAATATTATAGATTTTATAGAGAAAAGTCTAAAAATCTATATAACTATCTATAATCTTTATAATATAAGAATTTAAAAATATAAATATAAGTAGTTAAACTAAACTTATATATTATTTTAGATTTATGAATATATTAGTAATATATTTAACTATTAGTATTATAATATAGAAGAGAATCTTACGATATAGTTAATAAATCTCTATAACTATTTTAATATTATAAATAACCCCTATCTCTAGTAAGTAGTTATTATATATTATAATATATTTTAGTTTCCTAAAATTAAGTATCTTATTATATAAATAGTAATTAAAATATAGTTTCAGGAATAGTAAGATATTATATATAAAATTTAAATAGTTAGTTATATTTTCTTTATTATAGAGATACTTTAGATTAATAATTTTATATTCTTACTAATTTACTTATAAATTAAATTATATATTTAGAATTATATACTAATAGTTTATAGTTAATTGAATATAATATTACTAAATAAAATTATATTAACTATCATAGAAACTATATAGTAATTTCCTAAAACTCTTTATTAAAATAAAATAAACTATAAAATATTGAATATTATTTTAAAAACTATAAATAGTAATTTAAACTCTTAAGATAGTAAAACATATTTTAATAATTTAGATAAATCTCTATATTCTCTTAAATATAGTAAATAGTATTTATTTTTATATTATTATTATATATACTTATTATTAATATTTAAAAGTTAAATATTTAATATTATAATTAAAGAGAAAATTAAATAATAAATTACTTTAGATTTAGATTTTTTAAAAAAAATCTAAAACTTTAGATAATAGTAATTATATAGTTAGCTTTCTAGTTAAAGTAATTATAATATTATATAGTAAATTTATTTTATAGAGAGATCTTAATAATACTTTCTCTAAAATTCATTTATTTTTAATTTAGATATTTTAGTTTATATCTTTTAAAATATTAAGTATTTTATAATCCTCTAAGAAACTTCCTCTAGAAATTA
Organism: Colletotrichum lindemuthianum; assembly: GCA_001693025.2. Taxonomy (NCBI): domain Eukaryota; kingdom Fungi; phylum Ascomycota; class Sordariomycetes; order Glomerellales; family Glomerellaceae; genus Colletotrichum; species Colletotrichum lindemuthianum. The sequence continues at coordinate 6,507 of MASP02000826.1, read as the reverse complement.
TATTTAATATAATATTAAGCTAATACGTATTAAAAACTATAGAGATACTAAAATCTATATTATAATTTCGGAAAATAAGGAAACTAAACTATATCTTTATAATATTACTCTCTATATCTCTCTAACTATAAATTTTATCTCCTTTTAGTAATTATAAAAATAAGATTATTAATAGAATACTAAGCTAAATTACCTCTCTTAATTATAGAGAAGTAATTACTGAGAGATTATAGCTATTAATATTTAATATAGCTAATAAATTCTTAAATACTATATATTTTATAAGAGGTTAAATATTTCAGTAGTATAATTAATATAATATAAACGTTTTTCTAAATATTATTACTACTAGAGATATATTATAGAGACTATTTAAAAACCTCTAAAAATAATAAATAACTTTAATATTAATAGCTAGAATATCCTAAAAGAGAATCTCTTAACTATTTTATCTTAATTATATATAATATTTATATTACTAATAGTTACTTAAAATATAATAAATATTAGTCTATTTAGAAAGTATATAAAATCTATAATATTAATAAGATAAAATAGATTATTTACTATATAGAATATAAGAATACCTTATATACTACCTCAAGAGAATATATTATATTTAACTTTCACTCTTATTACTAAAACTATAATAACTACATTTATCTCTTAATATTTATAAATAAAGTTACTAACTATCTATAGAATGTTTATTTTATAAATTATACTAAAATTATTATAACTATAGTATTTAGGAACTTAATCTTATTGTTTAAATATTAATATAATATTAATATTAAAGTTTTTAAATATAATAATAAAATCTCTAGATATAAGAAACTAAAAGCTACTCTAACTACTAAAAGTATTTACCTTAAACTATCTATACTATATATATAAAGCTAAAATAGTAAAGTAGAGTATATTAAAACTATTATTAAAATTTATATAAAAACTATAAGGGAAGAAAGTAAATTACCTTATAATTTTTAATCTGAAACCTTATAAACTATAATATTTCTCTATAACTATATACTAATAAGTTTTTTAGACTAATAAATATTATATTAGAAACTTTATAAAATTACTTCAAAAAATAATATTATAAAACTAAATTTAGTTTATTTTTATATATATAACTATAAGTATTTTATTCTTACTTTAGATATAAAACTTAAGTATAACTATCTTACTTACCTTAAGGAGTATATTTTTATTAACGTTTTAGTTAACTATATTTTAACTAACTAGTTTTAAGTATAGAATCTTTTATAAAATAAGGTTATTATAATTTATAATATCTCTTTTAATAAAATAATATTTTTTTAATAGTAATTTAGTCTCTCTATAAGATAATATTAAGAAATCTAACTTTAATAAAGTTTCTTATTAGTGATAAAAGTAATTAACTACAGTAAAGCTATATAAAGCTAGCTTAAATACTTACTAAAATCTAAATAAAAAACCTAATAAGATTATTTATACTAATAATATAGAGAATAGTTATAAAAACTTAAAATCTTATATATATATTATAGCTAACCCTAAGCTTTCTAAGACTCTATATAAAACTATAAAGTTTATATTATTAATCTCTCTAGAGTTACTTACTATGTTCTTCTATAATCCCATTTATATAAATATAACTATAGGGAAGTAAAAAGATTAAATATCTCTAGAGAGAGTTAAGTATAAAAAATAGATAAAATATCACACTAGAGTAACTAAGAGATCTTTATTTAAAACTACTTTTTTAATTAATATCTTTCAGTTATTTTAAAATACTTCTAGATACTTCCACTTATAGCTATAAAACTATATAAATTATTAACTAGAGAAAGTTCCTAAGAGTAAAACTTTAAGAGAACTCTAACAAATTATTATAAATCTAAAAGATAAGCTTTAGCTATAGAGTAAATTAAATAATAGAGAGTATTTAAAATATAGAAGAGTAGAAACTTCCACTCTAGAAATCCTATAGTAGAAATTATTACTATTACCTATATCTCACTCAGTAGTATTTACTTATCTATATACTAAAATTATAATAGTAGCTGAAAAAACTTATCTCAGAAATTATATTAAATTACACTCCTAAAGTAAGATTAGTAAAACTCTTATAAGAAACTTAAAAGTTCTAAATTACTACTAAGTTTATATCTATAAACTTAATAAGTATAAATACCTCTTTAAAATTAAAATTTAGCTTATTATTTATAGAGACTAATAATTATAAGATAATTATAAAATCTATATAATTACTCTAGTAAATATTGTTCTTAAACTTTTATAATAATTACTATCTACTTTAATCTTAAATTACTTTAATATAATATAGTTAATATTTTTATTTAAATAATATTTAATAAGATAGTTTATATAAAGATACTTTTTAGTTATTAAAAACTTAGAAAAATCTACTATCTAAATAAAATACTCTATAATTTTTAAAAATCTCCTTTTCTCTAGTAATATTATCTAGAGGTAGATCTTAAATATTTTAATTTTGAGTTTACTATAGGAAAACTATATTACTAACTTAAAAAATATATTGTTTTCTTCTTTTATATTAATAACTATATATTCTCCTTCCCCTCAGAAGAAATATCTAAAATACTTACACTATTAGTAGACTTCTAAAAGAAATATTATCTCAAAGAAAATAAAAATTTATAATAATTCCTCAGTATTAAGGTTATTTAAGATTAAATAATATAATAGCTATAGCTCTCTTAAGTAGTCTATATTAAAAAACTCCTTAAATATCTCATAAAATATACACTATATATTAAATAGTTTAATATTCCTCTTAGACCTAAAGAACTCCTCCTATAGTATAATTAAGCTTCCTATATAGAAATTAAACACTACTAATAAAATATCAGCTTTATTAATTATACTATAATTATAATAAAACTAGATATTACCTATATAGCTAGCTAATTATCCTGTTTTAACCAGAATTCTAAAGATAACTACTAAGTTAAAACTAAGTAAATAATATAGTATCTCAGTAAAACTAAAAACTTCTACCTTAAATTTAACTATAAACCTAGTAATCTATAGGATAACTTTATTATTACTATAAATACTAGCTTTATAGATAATAGCGAGGATTAAAAAAACTCTCAGGCTTATACTATATACTTCTTTAGTAACTTTATAGTATAGTAAGCTAATAAATAAAATATTATAACTACCTTAATAACTAAAGTAGAACTTTTAATACTATTATTAGTAGTATAAGAAACTATTTTCACTAGCTACTTTATTACTATATTTTAAATAAACCTTATAATAAACACTTTTAATAGAGGTAAAATATATAAGCTTTATCTAGTAGTCTAAATTCAGTATAATAATTAGTAAATAATATACTTTATAACTACTAAAATAATATAACTATATATAAAACTATAGTATATTAATATCTATAACTACTAACTATAGTAAGAAGCTTAGTAAGAACACTTTAAAGTAAAATATATACTTTTAGGGAACCTTATAGCTAACAGCTTTATAAAACCTCTCTGAAGTTACTAATTTAATATTTTTATTACTCAGATTAATATAATAGACTAGTTAAACTACCTAAAAGTGTAATAAGAGGAGAAACTTTAAAAAAAAACTACTTATACTAATATTTAAAAATTTTGATAAAACTTTTAACTACTAGTTAGAATTTATAGATCCTAACTCTAACTATAATATAGTTAAAAAAAAACTTAGAGACACCTAAGGTGTCTAAGATACTAGGAGGTATTTTTAGTCTAAATAATAAGAAATATCTAAATAGCTTATAAATAGTATTACTCTTCCTACTATAAGGATAGAGGTTTAAGAAAGATAATAAAGCTATAAAAAAAGTCTCTTATAAAATATAAATAGAGTATTTAAACTAGTATTATTCAAAAGAGCTAGCTTATAGATATAGCTTTTAAGGCTAGAGGGATATATTAGAAATAATATATTTAAGTAGTAGAGTTTATACTATTTAAGTTTCAGGTATTTATAGTGTCTCTACAGACCTCACTCTATTAAACCTAGTTAAAATAAAGTCTCGCGTAGTATATATAGCTATATTTAGATATATAGAATATACACCCGATTTTGCCTCCTAATTATATATAATAGTAGTTAACACTATACTAATTAACGCCACAACCACTATAGTTACAGCTACAGTAATTAACGTCGTTAACTAGAGCGACCTCCTCTATATATAATAGCCGTGGCAGTTACGCTGCCTCTAACAAAAGCAGCAGTTACACTACCTCTAATAAAAGTAGCAGTTACGCTACCTCTAATAGTAATAGCAGTTATACCTCTACTATATACTCTATAATATCTACTTGAACGTGGGGTATTAGTTACTATTAGAAATAATATATTTAAGTAGTAGAGTTTATACTATTTAAGCTTCAGATACTTATAGTATCTCTATAGGCTTCGCTCCACTTAACTTAGTTAAAATAGAGTTTCGTATAGTAAATATAGCTATATTTAGTTATATATAATATATACCAGATTTTACCTCTTAATTATATATAATAATTAAGAGTCTTATAATACTAAAAAACAACTAAGCTAAGAGTATATATTATAATAATTTTATATATCTTAAATACTAAGATATCTACTAAACATATCTCTATTTTAATATTTAAAGAAGCTAATTAGTAAATTATTTAGTATAATTTCTTTAAAGTAGAGGCTAAAGTTTATAACTTATAGAACTATCTTAACTTTAAAGTAAATATTTAAAAAAACCTCTATTTAGTAACTTCTTAAAAGTTTCTTATATATAATTTTCTTAAAGTAAAAGAAAGTAAAATACTTATAGTAATATCTAAAATAAACACTCTAGAAACCTTAATTCTCTCTAGTATTCTTAATAAGTTTACTTCTATAAAGTAAATCTACTCTAAGAAATTCTAATTTCTACTTAAAGTTTCTAAATAGATTTATATTTAGAATATTATAAACTTTATAGAGAAGAATCTAAAAACTTATATAACTATCTATAACTTCTATAATATAAAGACTTAAAAATATAAGTATAAGTAATTAAACTAAATTTATATATTATTTTAGATTTATAAATATATTAGTCTTAGTTTAATCGTCAGGGTAATTGCATGCTGTATGTGATCTCGTCGTACGGATGCAAACTGGTGTTCTGGTTATCAGTTATTATTATTACTACGTTACGTGGCGTGTGGCGCCACGTAAGGCTCTAGATCTACAGCGTGGTAATTACTTACTAATTACTATACTATTTAACTACAGCTGACGCTGGATACTGGGCACCTATAGCTAATAGGCTCTAGAGGGTATACTATTATATATATAATAGTATATATAGTTACTATATACTCTACAGTATAGTATAACTAATACTAGTAATTTTTCTTTTTATTATATACTCTAGTATCTATCTATTTATATAAAAAATAGTATCTTTTATAATCTATACTCTTTTACCTAAATAATATCTAAATATCTATTTATCTACTCCACTTAAGTTATCTATCTCTCTATTTAAATAATTATATAGTTTAAATTAATAAATCTCTCGAGGGTATAGTTCAGAATATTCTTTATAAAAATATTAGTAATATTATTATCTCTATTAATTTACTATATGTTATAGAGCTTATAATATTTATATAATTACCTTAATACTATAATATTAATTATTAGATACTTCTTTTTAGTAGTATTAAGCTTTATAAGGTACTTATAAAGTAAGTATAAATTAGTATATATAATAGTTAGAATTTAAGGGAGTTTTCAGTATTTAAGAATCTTCTTAAGTAATATAGCTAAAATATAGGCAAAATCTATACTAACTACTATAATATAAATCTCTAAAGTAAATATACTCTTAGTAACTTTCTTACTTTTAGTAGAAAAGTAATATATGATATTACTATAGAAATTAAACTAGCTATTATTAGTTATAGTCTCTTAGCCTAAAATTATTATAAATTCTAATTAAGATAAGAAGTTAGTATTATTAGTAAAAAAGCTATTAATGAAAATATAAAAATATATTTTAGAGAGGTTAAGTAGTATAAAGTTGAGACTTCAGTTAAAATACTCTATTTACTATTTAAGCTATTTATTAAATATAGTAGTATTATCACTTAAAAGTTATTACTCTTATACTATATATAAGAGATTAAACAGAACTTCTAGTTAGTATATTAAGGTAAGATATATAGTATATATATATTATTCAATATATACTTTCTTAAGTATCTTAAGTATAGTATATATATTAATAAAAACTAACTTTTACCTTTAGTACTTTTAGTATTGTGATGGGGTTAAGCCTGTAAACAGGCCTATTTACGTAACATAAGTGGCCTCATAAGTATAAATAGCCAGGTTTATTACAGATAGATAGAAAGAATTAACTTCTCTTCTCTCCAGAATTTAAGACCTACTATTCAGATTAGCTTAGCTTTTAGACTGTAGATCTGTAAATATAATTCTATAGTTTTA
>MASP02000825.1:0-12905 GCA_001693025.2 Colletotrichum lindemuthianum | reverse complement strand
GAAACTATAGATACTCTTTAGTAAACTAGGGGGAAGCTAGTTAGTAATAACTTCTAACTTCTTAGGATTATAAAAGAAACCCTTTCTAGTTAATATAATAAACCTAATATACTTAATTATAGTAACTAAAAACTTATATTTCTTAAGATCTAACTTAAAGTCTATATTAATAAGAAAGCTAAATACCTAATAAACTATCTCCTTATACTCCTTTCGTAAGCTACTAATATAAATAAAGATATTATTAATATATATTATAATAAAATTATCTAGAAACTATTATAGGTAGCTATTAATATATTATTAAAATATAGTAGAGGTATTAGTAAGTCTAAAGGAGTATACTATCTATTTAAAGAGGCTATAATATATCTAAAAAACTATTTTCTCCTAATCTACTTTATTAATTCTAATTTTATAGAATATAGTAATAATATTAAACTTAATATACTAATAAGTAGTAATAATTCTCTAGAGGGTCTCTAATATAAGGAGGAGGAGGTAATAATCCTTCTTTATAATTATATTAAAAGCTCTATAATCTATATAGAAATATATTCCTCTATGTAACTTTCTTATAAAAAAATTAGAATATTAGTAGAGAAGCTACTTATTTTAATAAATTCCTTATTAAGTAAATCCTCTAGGATCTTCTTAAATATTAAAAGCTTCTCCTATAATATATTATAGAGAGGTTCCTATAGGAAATCTAGTTCCTATTCCTTATTATTAGAAATTAATAAAATATAGTAATTTATCCCTAGTTAGCTGGGGGGTAGTTAGTATACTAAACCTAGATAGAAATAATCTAGAAATTCCTTTAAGATATTTGTGGGGACATAATCCCTTAGGTTCACCTCTACCTTTAAGATTAATATTTTCTTAATATCCACTAAACTAATAAATATAACCTAGTAGAAGCTTAGTGTTTCATTAGTATATTACATAGTATACTAACAGATAAATATAAATAAATTAATATTAAGCAGCTAAGCTAACTAGATCTCCTTAAGTTATACTAACTTATCTTAATATTCTAGATATATTATTATATTATCTTTCCTATATATTATCTATTAAGCTCTAATATTATAAATAATATAATTATTCTCTATCTATAGTTACCTAAAATATAAGAGTAGCTACAGATCCTCTATAATATAGATATAGATTTTCTATATATAACTACTAACTTCTAAAGTCAGAATAATTACCTCCTAAATATTACTAAGTAATAACCTAATAGTATATCTCCTTATCTACCTTTTTAACTTATTAACTAGCAGAAAGTAAAATTTCTTTATAAAAGAAATATTAATAATAATATAAATATTATAGCTTATATTAATAAGTATATTAATAGAGTAACCTCTATTAATTCCAGTCTGAATAATAACTAACTACTAATTACTTATTTATTCTTTTTCTTATTATTTCCCCTATTTTATTATTTCTACCTCAGTTAGCTCTAGAGTCTAACTTTACTCTAAAGTTACTCTTTTCCTAAATTCTCACTATTACTAAATAGAGTAGTATTATCCCCCTAGTTATCCCCAGTATAATTTAGAGTAACTATAGCTTTCATAATTTTTATACTAATTTTCTTATACTTTTAGGCTCTATAGTTTCTATAGATATAATCCTTCTTACTATATTTAAAATATCAGTAAATATCCTAGTAGTCTTTAGAGTGTTCCTTAGGAATAAAGAAGAAACTACTAAAGTTCTAACGTTATTATCGCTCCTTAACTACCTTAGCTATTATAATATTACTCTTTATATTACAGATAGTAGGTCTCTAGTGGGATAGTTAGTAGTATACTAATACCTCTTTTATATATTTAAGCTTCTAAACTATATCTTAAACTTTAGATAACTAAAATCTATACTCTATAAGAAAGTTAACTATAATATGTAGCTTCTTAAAGTAGAAAAGTAGAATAGCCTCTAGTAGGAAGATCTAAACTATATCTAGCTATATATACCCTCTAGTATTAGCTAGAATCTTTTTAAATTAAAATAGAAAAGTAATTAGGTATTTACTTTCCTTCTATCTGAAACTTTATAGTTAGATAATAATATAGAACTATGAAGGGCTGGATCTGGGCTTGTTTAACTGGAAGGTGGCGTAAAATACTGTTTATTTAGAACTAAGGAGTAAAAGAGAAGCTTTCACGAGTGTGTGGAAAAGTCTATATATATAATACTATATAGAGCCTACTGGGGCCCCACCCGAGCGAGGGGGTTAGCTTCAGATACCTAGGTATAGTCCTAGCTGGATATCTAGATATAACTTATAATATTACCCCCCTCCTCCCCAGCTGCCGCCCGGCTGGAGGCTGTAGGCTAAGTCTCTATTATTATCTATAATCAGCCTATATATTACCTTATACTACTCTAGGGTTACTATATCTATAATAGTATTAATAAGCTTCTATATAAGGTTTATATATTCTTCTTATTTAATAAGAGCTTCTTATTAGTATTCTCTCCCCACTTAGTATATCCTTATAGTAAGAATACTTTTAACTAGCTATTTAACCTCTCTGTTATTATCTACTAGTAGTAGTAGCTGGCTATGAACTATAACCTACTTAAGTAGCGGATTAGTAGCAGCTTTCTATAGTAAATCTATATAGAACTGTAGGTAAATAGACTCTAGGGTATCCAGCTTTATAATATATAGCGAGAGGATTTTTACTACTATATACTTATAATATAGTTAGGCTAGTTTTTAGCTTAGTTTTAGTAACTTATAGTTAGATATATTTAACTATACTTTATTACTAACTTAATATTAATCTGTAGGGAATTAGATTTTATTTATCTGGATTTCTGATTTCTACTGAGTAGTAGCTATCTCTATATAAATATATATTATTACTAACTATATTCTTTCGACTAGCTAGTAAGCTGCAGTGTTACTATTGTTAAGTAGTTCTATATACTTTTTAGTAACTAGAATAAGGTTAATATAATATTTATAATCTATAAAGAAAAATATAGTCTCTATTATACTATACTGCTAGTTACAGAAGGTTAACTATATAATAAGTAGTAAGTTATCTTAGTTATCTTGAGACTAGTAGGTGAATATCCTCAAAACTATTTAGATCTCCTAATTATATTATTTTATAATTCCATTAGTTTATAAGTAGTAATTAGTACTTAGTAGGTATATAATACTTATTAACCTGCAGAACTCCTTCTAGAAGTAACTTACTTAGTTGGACCCTCTATTACTTATAATAGAATATAGTATTTTATAGAATTTATAGTAGTAACTAAGGAACTACTAAGTATATACTTCCGCCTCTATTATGTCTATCTCCTCTAATATAGAGGCTTTACCTAGTTAATTAATAATAATCTAGAGGTAATAGCTACTTTATCTTTTTGTGGGGGATAAGTTAGTAATAAAGTCTATTAATAGATTAGAGTGTAACTAGTTAGGTACTAGTAGGGACTTTAGGAATTCCTTCTTAGCCTACCTCTAGATATAAATACCTCTATATATATTATAGTTATATATAAATTAGTAGATACTTTATAACTATCTAGATTAGTAGAACTATTAGTTTATAATCTCTAGTATATTATTATATTCTGAATAGTCTGTAGGGGAAGAGTTATATAACTTCTATATTAGCTTAGTTTTAAGTTTATTAAGGAGGCTATTATTTTTTTTGCTGCTTAGTATCTAAAGTCTCTCTCTAAAAATAAGTTATCTTAGTATATTAATAGTATACTTAGCGATCTGGATCTTAATATAGAGGTTAGGAGGGAAGTTATACTTTCCCTACTGGACTATTATAAAGATTTATTAGTATAAAAAGTTTCTCTTAATAGTATAATTCTATATCTCTTATAGGTTTAGTTTTCCTTTGAAAACCTAGGTATTAGTAATATCTATATATCCTACCTGGAGCTTTGTGGGGATAGTGGCGTCCGGAATAATTTATATTATTTATCTCTGTTACTTCTTATTATTCTACCTTTTAGGGGTATTCTATTCCCTCTAGGAGAGAGTATTAAGAGTTACTACCTAAGTGTCTGATTAGTACTTAAAGTAAAAGTTATACTAAGATAACTTTTCTGCCTACTGGCTCTACCTCTCTGTAAGCTATTATTTCTTTATAAAGTATTTAAGGTTTTTATAGTTAGTAAGGATTTTAAACTTCTTGGTGCTCCACAGTTTTACTTTCTATACTTATAAATATTCTAGTACTATAAGGAGTTCCTTATTATAAATTAGGTAATTAAATTTTATAGGGGTTAAATATTAGGAGTAGAAGGTTACTAGATACCTCACTCTAGCCTTATTAGTTTAGGTTAATATACCTCCTAGGGTATACTCTGAATAGTTTATCTCTATTATTATTAGAGTGTTAGAATTAAATATTTATAGGATTAGTTCTATAGTGAAGAGTTATTTTAGTGTGAGGAAAGTTTCTTACTATTCTGGTTCTTAGTTAAAAGGAACTAATTTCTGAGTTAAGTGGTTTAAGGGTTTTATGATAGTATTATACTGAGGTATAAAGACCTTATAGTAGTTTATAAACTTAAGGAAATTGTGGATATTTTTTAGTAAGCTAGGGGGGAGTTAGTTAGTAATAGTTTCTAACTTCTCAGGATTATAAGAGAGGTTTTTTCTAGTTATTATAATATACTTAATATACTTAACTATAGTGACTGAGAATTTATACTTCTTAGGATCTAACTTAAGGTTTATATTAGTAAGGTAGCTGAGTATCTAGTGGATTTTCTCCTTATACTTCTTTTGTAAGCTACTAGTGTAAATAAGGATATTATTAATATATACTGTAATAAAGTTATCTAGAAACTATTAAAGATAGCTGTTAATATATTGTTGAAATATAGTGGGGATATTAGTAAGTCTGAAGGGGTATACTACTTATTTAAAGAGGCTGTAATATATCTGAAAAGCTGTTTTCTCCTGATCTACTTTATTGATTCTGATCTTATAGAATATAGTAATAATATTAAGCTTAGTATATTAGTAGGTAGTAGTAACTTTCTGGAGGGTTTCTGATATAAGGGGGAGGGGGTAATAATCCTTCTTTATAATAATATTAAGGGCTTTATAATTTATATAGAAATATATTCTTCTGTCTGGCTTTCTTATAAAGAAGACTGAAGTATTAGTGGAGAAGCTGCTTACTTTAATAAATTCCTTGTTGAGTAAATCCTCCAGGATCTTCTTAAGTACTAGAAGCTCCTCTTATAATATACTATAGAGGGGTCCCTATAGGAGGTCTGGTTTCTGTTCCTTATTATTAGGGATTAATAGGATATAGTAGTTTATCTCTAGTTAGCTGGAGGGTAGTTAGTATACTGAATCTGGATAGAAAAGATCTAAGAATTCTTTTAAGATATTTATAGGAATATAATCTTTTAGGTCTACCTCTATTTTAAAGGCTAATACTTTCTTAATATCTACTAAATTAATAGATATAACTTAGTAGGAGCTTAGTACCTTATTAGTATACTATATAGTATACTGATAGATAAATATAAATAAATTAGTATTAAGTAGTTAAGTTAACTGGATCTCTTTAAGTTATACTAGTTTATCTTAGTATTTTAGGTATATTATTATACTATCTTTCCTATATGTTATCTATTAGGCTTCAGTATTATAGATAATATAATTATCCTCTATTTATAGTTATTTAAAATATAAAAGTAGCTATAAGCTCTCTATAATATAGATATAGATTTTCTATATATAGCTACTAACTTCTAAAGTTAGGATAGCTACCTTCTAGATGTTACTAAGTGATAGCTTAGTAGTATATCTTTTTATCTATCTCTTTAACTTATTAATTAGTAGGAGGCAAAGTTTCTTTATAAGGGAGGTATTAATAATAGCATAAATATTATAGTCTATATTAATAAGTATATTAATAGAGTAACTTCTATTAATTCTAGCTTAAATAGTAGCTAACTACTAGTTACTTATCTGTTTTTTTTTCTATTATTTCCCCTATTCTATTATTTCTGCCTTAGTTAGCTCTAGGGCCTAATTTTACTCTAGAGTTACTTTTTTTCTGAATTCTCACTGTTGCTAGGTGGGGTAATGTTATCCTCCTAGTTATCTCTAGTGTGATTTAGAGTAGCTATAGCTTTTATAATTTTTATATTAGTTTTTTTATACTTTTAGGCTCTGTAGTTTCTATAGATATAGCTTTTTTTACTATATTTAAAGTATTAGTAGGTATTTTAGTAGTTTTTAGAGTATTCCTTAGGGGCAGAAGAGAAGCTACTAAAGCTCTGGCGTTATTATTACTTCTTAACTATTTTAGTTATTATAATATTACTTTCTATATTATAGGCGGCAGGTTTCTGGTGGGGTAGTTAGTAGTATACTGACGTCTTCTTTATATATTTAAGTTTCTAAATTATATTTTAAATTTTAGATAATTATTACAGACTATATCTAAATATCCAGCTAGGGCTGTATTTAGGTATCCGAAGCTAACCCCCTCCCTCGAGTGGGGTTCCAGTGGGCTCTATATAGTATTATATATGCAGACTTTTCTACGCACTCATGAAGGCTTCTTTTTTACTCCTTAGTTTAAAATAAACAGTATTTTACACCACCTTCTGGTTAAATAAACCCAGGTCCAGCTTTTTATATATTTAGAACTCAGTTTTATTTACTATATAAATAATACTGAATAGAGTGTAGTTCCCCACTAGTTAAATATATAATCTAGTTAAATATAGCTCCTAGGATATAACACTATATAATAAGTAACTAATATAAAGAATAATAGAGAATATTAAAGCCCCTTAGGATACTCCTATAAGTAGTAATCCTATAAGTAAACTACTTCAGTAATAGTTATAGTATACTTTAAGCTCTCTCTACTAGAGGATTAATAAGCTTTCATATAAGTTAGCAAAATAAGATACTATAGTAAGTAGTAACCCCCAGGTAGCTACTATAATAGACACCTCTAGCCTATATTAGAATACTCTAGTAACCCCTAGAATAATATCTATTAGGATAATAACTCTTAGGGTTAATAATATTACTATATCCCCACTAGTAGCTAACTACTAGAGGAAGCTTCTTCCCCTACCCCTAAAGTTTTTAAGTAAGCAGAAAGAATATTAAGTGTAAGCTTAATAGATAAAAGCTAAACTTAAGATTAACTATTACTTCTTTAATAGTAATTAGGAACATTAGTATCTAATTTACTTCTACTTAGACTCCAGCCTTCAGTAAGTAGTTAAAATCTTCTATATAGTAGGAAGGCTAGAAAACTTCTATAATCTAAATAATTTTATAAATTATCTAGATAGAACTTACCTAAACCCTAATAGTTAGCTTTACACTATTACTTAGTTATAAAGCTTCAGACAGAAGGAAAATAAATACCTAACTACTTTTCTATTTTAATTTAAAAAAACTTTAATTAATACTGAAGGATATATATAGCTAAATATAGTCTAAATCTCCCTACTAGAAGCTACTTTACTCCCCCACTTTAAGAAGCTATTTATTATAGTTAATTTTCCTATAGAGTATAAATTTTAATTATCTAAAGTTTAAAATATAACTTAGAAGCTTAAATATATAAAGGGGATATTAGTATATTACTAACTACCCTACTAGAAACCTACTACCTATAATATAGAGAGTAACGTTATAATAATTAGAGTAATTAAGGAATGATAATAATACTAAAGTTTTAGTAGCTTCTCCTCTACCCCTAAGGAACACTCTAGAAACTATTAGGATACTTACTGATACTTTAAATATAGTAAGAAAAACTATATCTATAGGAACTATAAAGCCTAAGAATATAAGAAAACTAATATAAAGATTATGAAAGCTATAGCTACTCTGGATCACACTGGAGATAACTAGAGGGATAATATTATTCCACTTAGTAATAGTAAGAATTCAGAAAAAAAGTAACTCTAGAGCAAAATCAGGCTCTAGAGCTAACTGAGGTAAAAGTAACAAGATAAGGAAAATAATAAGAAAAAGAATAAGTAAGTAACTAATAGTTAGCTATTATTTAGATTAGAATTAATAGAAATTACTTTATTAATATACTTATTAATATAGACTATAATATCTATATTATTATTAATATCTTCCTTATAAAGAAACTTTACCTCCTACTAGTTAATAAATTAAAAAGATAAATAAGGAGATATACTACTAAGTTATTACTTAGTAACACCCAGAGGGTAACTATCCTAACTTTAGAAATTAGTAGCTATATATAGAAAATATATATCTATATTATAGAGAGTCTATAGTTACTTTTATATCTTAAGCAGCTATAAATAGAGAATAATTATATTATCTATAATATTAAAACCTAATAAATAATATATAGAAAGGATAGTATGATAGTATATCTAGAATATTAAGATAAATTAGTATAATTTAAAGAGGTTTAGTTAATTTAGCTACTTAATATTAATTTATTTATATTTATCTATTAGTATACTATATAATATACTAGTAAGATACTAAGCTCCTACTAAATTATATCTATTAGTCTAGTCGATATTAAGAAAATATTAGCTTTAAAGGTAGAAATAGATTTAAGAGATTATATCCCTATAAATATCTTAAAGGAATTTCCAGATCTTTTCTATCCAGATTTAGTATACTAACTACCTCCCAGCTAACTAGAGATAGATTACTATATCCTATTAATTCCTAACGATAAGAGATAGAAACTAAACCTCCTATAAGGATCCCTCTATAGTATATTATAAGAGGAGCTTCTAGTATTTAAAAAAATCCTGGAGGATTTACTTAATAAGGAATTTATTAAAATAAGTAACTTCTCTACTAATATTTTAATCTTCTTTATAAGAAAATTAAGTAAAAAAATATACTTCTATATAGATTATAGAGTTTTTAACGTAATTATAAAGAAAGATTATTACTTCCTCCTCCTTATATTAGAGACTTTCTAGAGAGTTACTACTACTTATTAGTATATTAAACTTAATATTATTATTATATTCTATAAGATTAGAATTAATAAAATAGATTAAGAGAAAATAGTTTTTTAGATATATTATAGCCTCTTTGAATAGATAGTATATCCCTTCAGACTTACTAATATCTCTACTATATTTTAATAGTATATTAATAACTACTTATAACAGTTTCTAGATAACTTTATTATAATATATATTAATAATATTCTTATTTATATTAATAACTTATAAAAAGAGTATAAGGAGAAAGTCTACTAAATATTTAGCTACCTTACTGATATAGACTTTAAGTTAGATCCTAAGAAGTATAAATTCTCAGTTATTATAATTAAGTATATTAAGTATATTATAATAACTAGAAAAGGTCTCTCTTATAATTCTGAGAAATTAGAAATTATTACTAACTAGCTTCCTCCTAACTTACTAAAGAGTATCTATAGTTTCCTTAGGTTTTTAAATTACTATAAGGTCTTTATACTTTAGTATAATACTATTATAAAACTTTTAAACTACCTAACTTAGAAGTTAGTTTCTTTTAACTAGAGATTAAAGTAGTAGGAGGTTTTCCTCACACTGAAATAACTCTTCACTATAAAACTAATTCTATAAATATTTAATTTTAATATTCTAATAATAATAGAGATAGACTATTTAAAATATATTCTAAGAGGTATATTAACCTAAGCTGATAAAGCTGAAGTGAGGCATTTAGTAGCTTTCCACTCTTAATACCTAACTCCCACGGAATTTAATTACCTAATTCATAATAAAAAACTCCTTACGATACTAAAATATTTATAAGTGTGGAGAGTAAAGTTATAAAGTATTAAGAAGTTTAAGGTCCTTACTAACTATAAGAACTTTAAGTATTTTATAAAGAAATAATAACTTATAGAAAGATAAAGCTAGTAGGTAGAGAAATTATCTTAATATAATTTTTACTTTAAGTACTAGCTGGATACTTAGGTAGTAGCTCCTAATATTCTCTCCTAGAGGGAATAGAATACCTCTAAAGAGTGGAATAACGAGAGGTAATAGGGATAGATAATATAGATTATTCTGGATACTACTATCCCTATAAGGCCTTAGGTAGAATATATAGATATTATTAATACTTAGGTTTTTAAAGGAAAATTAAATTTATAAGAAATATAAAATTATATTACTAAGAGAGATTTTTTATACTAATAGATCTTTATAATAATCTAGTAGGGAAAGTATAACTTCCCTCCTGATTTTTATATTAAAGTCTAGATTACTAAGTATACTATTAATACACTAAGATAGCTTACTTTCAGAGAGAAGTTTTAAATACTAGGTAGTAAAGAAAGTAATAGCTTTCTTAATAAGCTTAGGATTAGGCTGATATAGAAGTTATATAACTCCTCCCCTATAGGCTATTTAGAGTGTAATAATATACTAGAGATTATAAGTTAATAGTTCTACTAGTCTGAATAGTTATAGAGTATTTACTAATTTATATATAACTATAATATATATAGAGGTATTTATATCTAGAGGTAAGCTAAGAAGGGATTCCTAAAGTTCCTACTAGTATCTAACTAATTATATTCTAATTTATTAATAAACTTTATTACTAACTTACTCCCTATAAAAGGATAAGGTAGCTATTACCTTTAGGTTATTATTAATCAACTGGGTAAAACTTCTATATTAGAAGAGATAGATATAATAGAGGCAGAAGTATATATCTAATAGTTTCTTAGTTATCACTATAGGTTTTATAGAATACTATACTCTATTATAAATAATAGAAAGTCTAACTGAGTAAGTTACTTCTAGAAGAAGTTCTATAAATTAATAGATATTATATACCTACTAAGTATTAGTTACTATTTACAGACTAATAGGATTATAAAATAGTATAACTAGGAGATTTAAGCGGTTTTGAGGGTATTCACCTACTAATCCCAGGATAACTAGAGTAACCTACTACCTATTATATAGTTAGCCTTCTATAACTAGCAGTATAATATAATAGGGATTATACTATTCTTTATAGATTATAAGTATTATATTAATCTTATTCTAGTTACTGAGGAGTATATAGAACTACCTAATAGTAGTAAAGTTACAGCCTACTAGCTAATTAAAAGAATATAGTTAGTAATAATATATATCTATATAAAGATAGCTACTATTTAACAGAGGTTAGAAGCTTAAATAAATAAAACCTAATCTCCTATAGATTAGTATTAAGTTAGTAATAAGGTATAATTAAATATATCTAATTATAAGTTACTAAAGCTAAACTGAAAGTTAGCCTAACTATACTATAAGTATATAATAGTAAAGATCTTCTTACTATATATTATAAAACTGGATACTTTAGGGTCTATTTACCTATAGTTTTATATAGATTTACTCTAGAGAGCTGCTACTAATCTACTATCTAAGTAGGTTATAGTTAATAGCTAGCTACTACTATTAGTAGATAATAATAGGGAGGTTAAATAGCTAGTTAAAAGTATTCTTACTGTGAGGATATATTAAGTGGGGAGAGGATACTAATAAGAAGCTCTCGTTAAATAGGAAGGATATATAAACTCTATATAGAAACTTATTAATATTATTGCAGATATAGTAGCCCTGGAGTAGTATAAGGTGATATATAGACTAATTATAGATAATAATAGAAACTTAGCCTACAGCCTCCAGCCGGACGGCAGCTAGAGAGGAGGGAAGTAATATTACAGACTATACTTAGATATCTAGCTAAAGCTATACTTAAGTATCTGAAGCTAACTTCCTCCCTCAGGTGGAGCCTTAATAGACCCTATATAGCATTATATATACAGACTTTTCTATACACTCGTGAAAGTTTCTTTTTTACTCCTTAGTTCTAAATAAATAGTATTTTACGCTACCTTCCGGTTGAATAAGCTCAGGTCCAGCCTTTCATAATAATTAAAGTTTATATTCTATAGGAAGATTAATTATAATAAGTAACCTCTTAAGGTGGGGGAGTAGGGTAGCTTCTAATAGGGAGATCTAGATTATATTTAGCTATATATATTCTCTAGTATTAGTTAGAGTTTTTTTAAATTAGGATAGAAAAGTAATTAGGTGTTTATTTTCCTTCTGTCTGAAGCTCTATAGTTAGGTAATAGTGTGGGGCTGACTGTTAGGGTTTAGGTAAGTTCTATCTAGGTAACTTATAAAATTATTTAGGTTATAGGAGTTTTCTAGCTTTCCTACTATATAGAAGGTTTTAACTACCTACTGAGGACTAGAGTTTAAGTAGGAGTAAATTAAGTATTAGTATTTCTAATTACTATTAAAGAAGTGGTAGTTAATCTTAAGTTTAGTTTTTATCTGTTAGGTTTATGTTTGGTATTCCTTCTGCTTACCTGAAAACTTTAGGGGTAGGGGAAGAAGTTTCTTCTGGTAGTTAGCTACTAGTGGGAGTGTAGTAATATTATTAACCCTAAAGGCTATTATCCTAATGGATATTATTCTGGGGGTTACTAGAGTATTCTAGTGTAGGCTAGAGGTATCTATTATAGTAGCTACCTGGAGGTTACTATCTGCTATAATATCTCGTTTCGCTAACTTATACGAAAGCTTATTAATCCTCTAGTAGAGAGAATTTAAAGTATATTATAACTACTACTAAAGTAGTTTACTTATAAGGTTACTACCTATAGAGGTATCCTGAGGGGCTCTAATATTCTTTATTATTCTTTATATTAGTTACCTATTATATAATATTATATCCTAGAAGCTACATTTAACTAGATTATATACTTAACTAGTGGGGAGCTACGCTCTACCCAGTATTATCTATATAGTGAATAAAACTGAGTTCTAAATATATAAAAAGCTGGATCTGGGCTTATTTAACTGGAAGGTGGCGTAAAATACTGTTTATTTAGAACTAAGGA
>MASP02000824.1:6408-37267 GCA_001693025.2 Colletotrichum lindemuthianum | reverse complement strand
TGACGGTGGCTCAATTGGTAGTACTGTTCGTATGCGCACGCACGTATATGGGTACTGGAGGCTGAGATGCTATTAGCTGCAGCACTACGCCCCCCGGTCGGGGCCAGCCCTTCACAGCTTTTAACTATATTTTAAAACTAGAAATACTAATTTAAGTAGATTTATATTAATAAAATAAGGTTTTCCTCTTACTTATAGTCTATAGAGACTAGAGTAGTAGTAAGGTAAACTTTAATAGTATAAATTTTTTTTCTAATAACTCCTAAGAAGTAGGTAAGTAGAATTCTAAGATAACTTATAAATAATTTATTATTAGGTTATAGTATTCTATATATTTATTTTCTTAGTAGTTGAGAATAGTATTATAGGAATTACTACTTCTGGAGTCTAAGAATAATTTCTACCTACTATTAGTAAAGTTTCTAAGTTATTAGGTAATATTATTAGGATATTATTATTAGTATCTGGTAGAATACTTAGCTTCTTAAACTTTACCTATTTAGCTTTTAAGAATATTTTATAGTTATTTTATATCTTCTTCTGTTAAACTGCTATATTTATCTTATTATTATTTTTATAGTTTCGGAACTATTTAAAAAAGCTAGGTTAATTATATATTAAGTCCTCTTTAGTTAGAATATTAGAATAAAATTCTTAATTGAGATATAGTTTCCACACTATTCTAATAGCATTATAGTCTGTAAGTTACTTTAGGATTTATCTGGTGTTGAGAATAACTTGCAACCAATTAAGTATTATGAGGGAGGATACCTACTGTAGGTAGTTATTTTTAGTATATATAATAAATAACTATTAAGTGATCAGACAGAAAAAGTTTCAGTATTATCTTGAGATAGTTAGGTTTATGAGTAGTATTGCTGTTACGTAGCGCGATTCTCTATTACTGTCGTGCTATTAATTATCTTAGTATTAAGTTTATCCCTAATCTTAGTTAATAACTAAATAGGTTTATATTTTATCCTAATTTAGTTTATATTGTATAATAATAATTTAGAAATAATGTTCTCTTATTTTTTATTTATATCAATAAGTATGTTCCTTGTAAGTTTTATTTAATACTACTAAAATATAGAAACTATATATTTTAGTATATTCTTAAAGTATCTATTAATATTTAGTAATCTATTTATCTCTATTAATAGCTTCTCTAAGTTTAATATAAGCTAGTAGGTTATATAAGGCTAGAATATAAATATCTAAGAAACTTTATAATACTAATATAAAAGGCTGAACCTAGGCTTATTTAACTGGAAGGTGGCGTAAAATACTATTTATTTAGAACTAAAGAGTAAAAAAGAAGCTTTTACGGGTGCGTAGAAAAGTCTGTATATATAATACTATATAGAGCCTACTAAGGCTCCATCCGGGCGAGGGGGTTAGCTTCAGATACCTAGATACAGCTCTAGCTGGATATCTAGATATAGTCTGTAATATTACCCCCCTCCTCTCTAGCTACTACCTAGTTGGAGGCTGTAGGTTAGGTCTCTATTATTATCTATAATCAGCCTATATATCACTTTATACTGCTCTAGAGCTACTATATTTATAATAATATTAATAAGCTTCTATATAAAGTTTAAATACTCTTCCTATTTAATAAGAGCTTC
This sequence comes from Colletotrichum lindemuthianum, assembly GCA_001693025.2. Lineage (NCBI taxonomy): Eukaryota > Fungi > Ascomycota > Sordariomycetes > Glomerellales > Glomerellaceae > Colletotrichum > Colletotrichum lindemuthianum. The sequence goes on along the minus strand of MASP02000824.1, from coordinate 35,639 downwards.
TTATTAATATCCTCTCTCTACTCAATATATCCTTATAGTAAGAATACTTTTAACTAACTATTTAACTTCCCTATTATTATCTACTAGTAGTAGCAGCTAGCTATTAACTATAACCTACTTAAATAGTGGATTAGTAGTAACTTTCTAGAGTAAATCTATATAGAATTATAGGTAAATAGATTCTAAAGTATTCAGTTTTATAATATATAGTAAGAAGATCTTTATTATTATATATTTATAATATAGTTAAGCTAACTTTCAGTTTAACTTTAATAACCTATAGTTAGATATATTTAACTATATTTTATTACTAATTTAGTATTAATCTACAGGAGACTAAATTTTATTTATCTAAACTTCTAACTTCTACTAAATAGTAGTTATCTCTATATAGATATATATTATTACTAACTATATTCTCTTAACTAACTAGTAGGCTATAATTTTACTACTACTAAATAGTTCTATATACTTTTTAGTAACTAGAATAAGGTTAATATAATATTTATAATCTATAAAGAAAAATATAGTTTCTATTATATTATACTATTAGTTACAGAAAGTTAACTATATAATAAGTAGTAGGTTACTTTAGTTATCCTAAGATTAGTAAGTAAATACCCTCAAAACTATTTAGATCTCCTAGTTATACTATTCTATAATTCTGTCAGTCTATAGATAGTAATTAATACTTAATAGGTATATAATATTTATTAATCTATAGAACTCCTTCTAGAAGTAACTTACTTAGTTAGACTCTTTATTACTTATAATAGAATATAGTATTCTATAGAATCTATAGTAGTAACTAAAGAACTACTAAATATATACCTCTATCTTTATTATATTAATCTCCTCTAATATAGAGACTTTACCTAGTAAATTAATAATAACCTAGAGGTAATAGTTACCTTATTCTTTCGTGGGGAGTAAGTTAGTAATAAAATCTATTAACAGATTAGAATATAACTAGTTAGGTATTAGTAGGAACTTTAAGAATTTCTTCTTAGCCTACTTCTATATATAAATACCTCTATATATATTATAGTTATATATAAATTAGTAGATATTTTATAAGTATTCAGATTAGTAGAACTATTAGCTTATAATTTTTAGTATATTATTATATTCTAAGTAACTTATAGGGGAGGAATTATATAATTTTTATATTAACCTAATTCTAAATTTATTAAGGAGGCTATTATTCTCTTTACTATTTAGTATCTAAAGCCTCTCTCTAAAAGTAAACTATTTTAGTATATTAATAATATACTTAGTAATCTAGATTCTAATATAGAGGTTAGAGGGGAAGCTATACTCTCTCTACTAAACTACTATAAAGATCTATTAATATAAGGAGTCTCTCTTAGTAGTATAATTTTATATTTCTTATAGATTTAGTTTTCCTTTAAAAACTTAAGTATTAGTAATATTTATATATTCTACCTAGAGCCTTATAGGGATAGTAGTATTTAGGATAATTTATATTACTTATTTTTATTACTTCTTATTATTCTACTTTTCAGAGGTATTTTATTCCTTCTGGGAGAGGATATTAGAAGCTATTACTTAAGTATCTAATTAGTATTTAAAGTAAAAATTATATTAAGATACCTTCTCTACTTACTAGTTTTATCTCTCTGTAAGCTATTTGTTCTTTATAAAATACTTAAGATTCTTATAGTTAGTAAGAACTTTAAATTTCCTGATGCTTTATAGCTTTACTTTTTATATTTATAAATATTCTGATATTATAAAGAGTTCTTTATTATAGATTAAGTAATTAAACTCTATAGGGGTTAGATATTAGAAGTAGAAAGTTATTAGGTATTTTACTCCAGCTTTATTAGCTTAAGTTAATATATCTTCCAGAGTATACTCTAAATAGTCTATCTTTATTATTATTAGAATATTAGGATTAAATATCTGTAGGACTGATTCTATAGTAAAAAGTTATTTTAGTGTGAAGAAAGCTTCCTACTACTTCAGTCTCTAGTTAAAAGAAACTAACTTCGAAGTTAGATAGTTTAAAGATTTTATAATAATACTATACTGAAGTATAAAAACCTTATAATAATTTATAAATCTAAAGAAACTATAGATATTCTTCAGTAAGCTAGAGGGAAATTAGTTAATAATAGTCTCTAATTCATTAGGATTATAAGAGAGGCTTTTTCTAACTAATATAATAAACCTAATATACTTAACTATAATAACTGAGAATTTATATTTCTTAGGATCTAACTTAAAGTTTATATTAGTAAGGTAACTAAGTATCTAGTAGATTTTCTCTTTATATTCCTTTTGTAAGTTATTAGTATAAATAAGGATATTATTACTATATATTATAATAAAATTATCTAGAAACTATTATAAATAATTATCAATATACTATCAAAATATAGTAGGGATATTAGTAAGTCTAAAGGAGTATACTATCTATTTAAAGAGGCTATAATATATCTAAAAAGCTATTTTCTCCTAATCTACTTTATTAATTCTCATCTTATAGAATATAGTAATAATATTAAGTTTAATATACTAGTAAGTAGTAGTAACCTTCTAGAGGATTTCTAATATAAGGAGGAAGAGGTAATAATCCTTCTTTATAATTATATTAAAAACTCTGTAATTTATATAGAAGTATATTCCTCTGCCTAACTTTCTTATAAAGAAGACTAAGATACTAGTAGAGAAGCTACTTATTTTAATAAATCTTTTATTAAGTAAATCCTCTAGAATTTTCTTAAGTACTAGAAGCCTTTCTATAATATACTATAGAGAGGTCTCTATAGAAAATCTAGTTTCTATTTCTTATTATTAAAAATTAATAGAATATAGTAGTCTATCCTTAATTAGCTAGGAGGCAGTTAGTATACTGAATCTAGATAGAAAAGATCTGGGAATTCCTTTAAGATATTTATAGGAATATAATCCCTTAGGTCCACTTCTACTTTTAAGACTAATATTTTCTTAATATCCACCAGACTGACAGATATAACCTAGTAGGAGCTTAATACCTCACTAGTATGCTACGTAGTATACTAACAGATAAATATAAATAAATTAGTATTAAGTAGCTAAGCTAACTGGATCTCTTTAAGCTATACTAACTTATCTTAATATTCTAAGTATATTATTATACTATCTTTCTTATATATTATCTATTAGACCTTAATATTATAAATAATATAATTATCCTCTATCTATAGCTACTTAAGATATAAAAGCAGCTATAGACCCTCTACAATATAAATATAAATCTTCTATATATAGCTACTAACTTCCAGAGTTAGAATAGCTACCTCCTAAGTATCACTAAGTAACAGCCTAGTAGTATATCTCCTTATCTATCTCTTTAACTTATTAACTAGTGGGAGGTAAAGTTTCTTTATAAGGAAGATATTAATAATAATATAGATATTATAGTTTATATTAATAAGTATACTAATAAAGTAACTTCTATTAATTCTAATCTAAATAGTAACTAACTACTAGTTACTTATTTATTCCTTTTCCTATTATTTCCTCTATCTTATTACTTCTACCTTAGTTAGCTTTAAAGTCTAACTTCACTCTAAAGTTACTTTTTTTCTAAATCCTCACTATTACTAAGTAGGGTAATATTATCCCCCTAATTATCCTCAGTATAATCTAGAGTAGCTATAGTTTTTATAATTTTTATATTAATTTTCTTATACTTTTAAGTTCTATAGTTCCTACAGATATAGTCTTTCTTACTTTATTTAAAATATCAGTAAGTATCCTAGTAGTCCTTAAAGTATTCCTCAGAAGTAGAGGAGAAGCTACTAAAGCTCTAATATTATTATTACTTCTTAACTACTTTAGTTATTATAATATTACCCTCTATATTATAAGCGGCAGGTTTCTAGTAGGGTAGCTAGTAGTATACTAATACCCTCTTTATATATTTAAGCTTCTAAGTTATATCTTAAACTTTAGATAACTAAAATCTATACTCTATAGGAAAGTTAACTATAATAAGTAGCTCCTTAAAGTGGGGAAGTAAAGTAGCTTCCAGTAGGGAGATCTAGACTATATTTAGCTATATATACCCTCTAGTATCAGCTAGAATTTTTTTAAATTAAAGTAGAAAAATAGTTAGATATTTATTTTCCTTCTATCTGAAACTCTATAGCTAGATAATAATATAGGATTAACTATTAGGATTTAGATAGATTCTATCTAGATAACTTATAAAATTATTTAGATTATAGAAATTCTCTAGCCCTCCCACTATATAAAAAGTTTTAACTACTTACTAAAAACTAAAGTCTAAATAGGAGTAAATTAAATACTAGTATTCCTAATTACTATTAAAAACATAATAGTTAATCTTAAGTTTAGCTTTTATCTATTAAGTTTATACTTAATATTCTTTCTACTTATCTGAAAACTTCAGAAGTAAGAAAAGAAGCTTCCTCTAATAGTTAGCTACTAATAGAGATATAGTAATATTATTAACCCTAAAAGCTATTATCCTAATAGATATCATTCTAGAGGTTACTAAAGCATCCTAATATAAGCTAGAGGTATCTATTACAGTAGCCACCTAGAGATCACTACTTACTATAGTATCCTATTTTGCTAATTTATATAAAAGCTTATTAATCCTCTAGTAGAGAAAGCTTAAAATATACTATAACTACTACTAAAATAGTTTACTCACAGAGTTACTACCTATAGGGATATCCTGGAGGGTTCTAGTACCCTCTATTATTCTTTATATTAGTTAGTTAGTTACCTATTATACAGTATTATATCCTAAAAGCTGCACTTAACTAAATTATATACTCAACTAGTGGGGAGCTACACTCTACTCAGTATTATCTATATAGTGAATAAAACTGAGTTCTAAATATATAAAAAGTTAGATCTAGACTTATTTAACTGGAAAGTAATATAAAATACTATTTATTTAGAACTAAGAAGTAAAAGAGAAGTCTTTACAGATATATAGAAAAGTCTGTATATATAATGCTATATGGGGCCTACTAAAGCCCCACTCAAGCGAGGGGGTTAGCTTCAGATGCCTAAGCATAGCCCTAGCCAGATATCCAGATATAGCCTGTAATAACTAAGAAAGTTAGTCTATTTACTATTTTAATAAATATATTAAGAAGCTATCCTCTTATTATTATACTTCCTATTAGTATTTATAGAAGTAGCTATAAGTAGTTAGGTTTTACGTTAAGTTAAGAATCTAGAGGCTAGTTATTATAAACTCCTAATTCTAAATATAGAAGTTAGTTACTACTATTAGGATATTATTTATATAGTTAGCTATCTTAAGGAGTTTTTAGTATTTCTAGTATTTAAATTATAAGGTTTAGAGAGGTAAATATAATAGAGTATTTTTTTATAATTTTATTAATTTATTTAGAGTTATAAAGATTATAAATAACTAACCTTAAAACTAATTTAATATTTATAGTAAGTAAAAAAACTTTCTCTAAAATTATATAGAGAAGTTAGCTTTCTTATAAAGTAGATATTATAAAGGAGGAATTCGTAGATTTAAATTATATTATTAAGTTGAAAGGGATAAATGTAAATATTAAGTTAGTAAGATTTCAGGTTTAAGCTAAATAATATATATGTGGAGAAAGTTCTGAGATTCTTTATTTATAGTAAAATTATCTCTTTTTATAGGTATAGATCTGAGAATAAGTAAATTATTATAAATATTATTTTATATAAGAGTGAATTATTACTTCTATTAAGAATAATAAGTAAATAGTAAGTAAATAATATTATTATTTAGATAAAAAGTATCTTATTATTATTTAGTAAATATAAAAGGGAAGTTTTCTCCTCTAAGTTAATTAATATTTTTCCTCTATTAATTACTTTATAATTTTTACTTTTATTTTCTTTTATCTGTAAATATCTTTTCTACTATATTATATTTTGATTACTTTCTTCCTAGAAGAGTAATAGATACTCTGTAAGTATAATTCCTTAATAAGTCTTGTGAGATGTACTTAATTTATGATTTAAGTTTTTCTGCTCCTTTAGAAATTATTAATAATATACTGTAATAGGCTTGAGTTAATCCTTCTAAGTTTTTAGTATATATTCTTTTTCTTATTTTACTCTAAGTTAATATATAATCTAACTAATTATTATTAGGTTTTAGTTAGTTTTATATTCTTTAAAATTAAGATATTTCAGAATAAGTATTCTAAAGTTATTTTTATTTATTAAGTCTATAGTTTTAAGCTTCTCCTTAAGATATAGGTAAATTTCTAGTAAATCCTTATAAGATCTTAAGATTATTAGCTTGTTTGAGAATGTATTTGTAATATATTTATGCTTCGTTATTAAGTGTTTATTTATTTTAGTATTACTTATTAGTTTGAGTTTTAAGTCTATAAGTTACTTTAATATTCTATTCCTATCTATAGTTTTTTTATTTAAAAATATAGTAAGTAAAATACTGTTTCTTATAGTTATTGTGAAGAGTATATTTATATAACTTATAATAAGTAAAGTATTTTATAGGTCTGTAATTTATATTTTAAGTGTATATTGTTACTTAGAGGTTTTTATACTAACTGCTTTTTTTATAAAACTTAGAATATCTATTTTTTTAATTTTAATATTATCTGCTAAAGATTTAGTTTTAGCTATTATTATATAGATAAGATACGTTATCTTAGTAGTGAATATGATAGCCTCCCTATTCTTAAGTCTAAGATCTCTTAAGGTTTTGAGAAAATTATTATTAGTAGAGTTAGTTTATTTAATTTTGCTTATTGGTGTAATATGTTTTTCCCTTAATAGAAGAAGTATTTTAATATTTCTGATGCTTTTTTTACTTTCTTAGTTTATTCTTTTATATGTAACTTGCTTATTATATTCAGCTTTCCTATTCTTATTGAGAAGTATTAATCTTTAGTTTAAGAGTAATATCTTTTAGTAAACTAGAGGAAGAAACTTTTTTACTTATATTATTAATTTCTTTAAGGGAAATAAGATAGTTATTATTTATTAAGTTTATAAATATATCTAGTTATTATAAATAGGAAAATAAAATAATAAAAATTAGAAGAAAGAAAAAAACATAAGGAAATTCTTTTAGTAATAAGTATATATTATGTTTTTATTTTTTAGTGTAATATCTTTTTTGTAAGTAGAGTTATCTTCTTTCCTTAAAATTCTACGTTATATCTTATTAGCTGGAGGCTTCTATATATTTCTCTCGAGAAAAATAATAAACTTTGTAATTAGTAGTTTGCTTGTGAATACTACTTATTATTATCCTGACTATATTAAGTTTAGGAACCTTAATAGAAAGTATTAGCTATTCTATTAAGTTTGTAAATATATTAATTTAGCGAATATAAATTATTATATTTAGCCTATTTAAAAATATTAAATCTACCTCATAGTATAAAAAGTAGGTATTTATTATGGTTATTTAGGTTTATTGAAAGTGAAGTATCTTTCTTTTTATATTTCTGTTACTTGATTTGATCTGTAAATATTTGTGCTATCTGAGATAAAATTGTAAGTTAAAGTTATTAAGGTTATAAGGAAATAGGGAATAAAGAGGTTTTAGTAGTAAGAAAAGAGAAGATCTAGATTAAGAAAAGGAAATAATTAAATAAGTATAATAACTAAAGTGTGGGTCTGTGAATATTATCTGAAGTAAAGTTTTTATTGTTATTATTATATATATATTATTAAACTGTTATATTCTGGTACTGGGTTTTTAAGGATAAAGCTATTATTGGGATTTGGATTTTAAACTTAGAATTCTGAAGTATCTTTTCTGTTATATACTTAATACTTAATAGGTATTTTTTTTGTTAAGTTATTAGTTCTGCTAAAATATTTTTATTAGTCTCATTTAGAATTATAGGTTCTTTCTTCTCTTCCTCTTCTTCCTCCTTATAAGCTATAGGTTCTCTCTAGGTTAGGAAGATTTTTGCTAATTTATTCTCTAGATTAGATTTGTAAATATCTAGATTTGAAGGTTCTTAATATCCTTAAGGAGTCTATATAAATTTCCTTAATCTGTTTCTTTTATATATTATTTTAGTAATTTCCTCTCTAGATAAGATTTTAAGTTTATAGGAAGAAGTATTAAGTGTTCTTGAATAAATTCGAAAGCAGTCTATTTATCTGTATTTAAGTTTTCTATCTGAGGATTTATTAATTACTTACTTAATATTATAAACTAAAATTCTATTACTAGGTTTTAGTTATTTCTTTTATAGTATATTTCCTCTCTACTTATTAAAACTCTCTACTGTTTTCTTATATTAATTAGTTATTATTATTACTACCTTCTTTCTATTTTTATTTAATTATGTAAAAGTATATATTCTTATATTTATTTCTTCTTTTAGTATCCTTACTGATACTCCGTTTAGTATCCTCTATATTAATATAAGTATGTTAATAGGTGTAACTATTTTATAATTATATTTTAAATAGAATAGTATAAACCCTATTGATATTCTAACTATTATTTAGTTTATAAATAAGATAACTAGCAGAAGGAGCTAGGGATCTTTACTATTATTACCTTATAGCTATATTAATAGTATGCAAGTAATTAGTTAATATCTAACTTTAATAATTCTATTAGCTTATAGGTTATAAACTGAAGTGATTTTACGCTTTAGGCTATATTACTTATTAAACTTAATAATATGCTTCTTATTCTCTAGCTTTCTATCTACTATAAGGACTCTATAAAGGCTGTAGTATATAATAACTTTTTCCTATAGGAACTTTATAATTACTTTTAAAGTAAGTTTTAGAAGCTATTAAGCTTCTAGCTAGCCTATAAATATATTTTTTATCTTAATAAGATAGTATTTTCTCACTCTCTAGATATCTAAGTGCATATAGTTAAATAGAAGTTCCTAAAGAATAATAAAATTATAGAGGTTTCTTATTCTGTATACTCTCTATATCTAATAATATAAGTAATATTCTACTACCTTCTATGTATTTTTATATATATTAGGCTAATAGTATTAATTAGCTAACCTCTTATAGGTAGCTTTTTATTTTTAATAGTTACTTTTATTATATATAGTTACTATTAATTATCTTTATAGTTCTTCCCCATTAGTAATATATTAAGGAATTATATAAAATAGTATTAGTTAGGTGAATAGTAGCTTATCCTGTAATTAGAATATTAAAGTTTCCTGCCTGAAAGTTCTGAATTAGCTAGAGTTAATCTTAGGTGGCCTCTTTAGTATTAATAGGTAATAAGCTATTTACCTAGTCTCTCTTAATTAAGTTTGTAAAAAGTTTGATATTACTACTAGAAATATTAAGACTTTATTAATTTAGCTGGTTCTATCTATTATAATTTCTAAGTTAAATATTTCTTTAATATATTAATTATCTCCCATAGTATATATCCTTTTAAAAAAGCTTCTAGTTACTATATCTGTAAAGAAGATCTATATATTAATCTAGTTATTAATATTATCCTCCTCTTGCTTATTATCTTAGTTAGATAGTCTGGATAGTTTTTATAAAAAGCTGTTAGCTATAGAGTTAGCTATCCTACTAATATACTTAATCTTAAAGTTAAATATTCTAATTTAAAATATCTAATAAATTACTAATATTCCTAGTAAGTTGGAAGCAGCACTATTAAGTTAAGTAACAAGAGTTTTAATATCAGTCTCTAATAAGAAATGTTACTTATAGAGGTAGTTTCTTAAATAATTTAGCATCTTTAATATTCCTTAAAACTCTTTCTTACTAATATCATAATTAAGTTCTACGCCTGCGAATAAGCTATTTTTGAAGTAGGTAATAGCTTATTTTTACTTAATAAATTATCTAAATATAGCTTCCTAACTAATACTACTAATATCTACTACTAGATACATTTAGCTATTTATAAGATTATAGTTAATAGATATAAATATAGGAGAGCTATAAAGCTTATTTTTAAGTTATTCTATAGTAGTAATCTATTCTTATTCCTATTAAAAAGAAATATTTTTCTTCAGTAAGTTATTAAGTAGCTTTACTATAGTAAAATAATCTTAAATGTATTCTTAATAAAATATTATAATATTAAGGAAGAATTATACTTCTGATATACTACTATAGTATTTCTATTTCTTAATTTTTATAATTTTTAATTTTTTAGACTGTTTTCTGTAAATTCTATAGATATAACTAACTATTATGACTATCTGTTATACCTATTAAAATTTTATAACTATAATTATATATCCTGTAAGTTTAATATTCACTAAAACCTTATTAATGTTCTAAATATATTCTAGAATATATCTATAAATACTGAGATAATATAGATTATCCTCTTTATTATAAGTTATTATTAGCTTTTTAATTATAGTATTATTCAGGAAGGTTTTATAATAATAGGGAATTAAATTATAAAGGATTCTTATTATAATTTTTATAAACTATATAACTAAGTTTATATTTCCTATTAGAAGGATATAATATTAGAGAAGTTTAAGTAGTATAGTAAATATTATGAAGTTTTTACTTTTAGGGTCTAAGGGAATTTGGTTATATTTAGAAAAGATATCTAAAAATGATAATAATTTATATATACTAAAGCTTTCTGAAAATTCGTTAGTTTCTAGAGGAAGCTCTATATCTTAAATAGTAATTATATTAATTTTTATTATTAAGTTAATTAGTTATATCTTACTATCTTTATTTTATATTAAGAAGAATAAGTTCCTATAGGTAGTATAGTTATATTCTAGTATATTATTCTAAATATATACTTTTAGGATCTTGAGAATATCCTCTATTAGGTTTTTTAGGATAGAAATTAATTTAATCTACTATATTTTATAAGGAATTATCTTAATTATCTGAGGTAATATAATAGAGTTTAGTATCTTTCTATAATAATTGAAATTCTAAGTTAGTATTTTCTCTCTTACGTTTAAGATTTCTATTAGAAGTTTTTTCTCTAAAGTATATAAATAATTAAGTTTATCTAGAATTAAATATAATCTCTCTAATATTAAGTATTCTCTAAAGTAAATATTTAAAAACTTTAATATAATTATATCTATAAATTAGGCTGTAAAATTATTAGTAATATTCTTTTTTACTTTTTCCTATATTTTTAATTTCTATTCTAAGTTTCTTTGTAATATTAACCTATCTAATAGTATATTATCTATAAGTTAGATTTTTTTATCTTTTATTTTATATATAATATTAATATTTTCTATAGGTCTATTCTGGATATTAGTTACTACTATTTCTTTTTACTATATCTTTTTCCTCTTTTTAAAAATAGTATTTACTATTTCTACTATATTTTATCCCTTATAATAAAACTTCTTTTATCTCTTGAAATTTCTTATATATACTTATTATTTATATCTCAGGGGTCTGTAAAAACTATAAGGATACTGTTTTTTACAGGATAAATACTCTAAACTATAATTTCCCAGAGATATAATAATATTATAAATCTCTTCTATTTTAGTTTAATTATTTTTTAGATTAAAACTTCCAAATTCACTTTAAATTCTTTATTAATTTTATTTACTACTATAATTACTTCTTTATTATTATCTAATAATTCTTTAATATCTTTTAGTATATTAAATTTTAGTAGTAGAGGTAGTTTCTAAGGGTTAGAATCTATCTTATTTACTACTTTATACTAACTTTCTTCTTCTATATTTTATTTACTAGCTATTAATTTACAGGTTTTAATAGTAGCTTCTAGTTTCTCTCCCCTATAGAAGGAGGAAGAAAGTATATATACTGAATATAGTTAAAGTATAAAGAGTTTAGTATAATATCTTAAAACTTAGTAGTTAGGTTATATATATAAAATAATGATAGAATATTCAGTTGAATACTTCTAGACTAAATCTGGCTAATTATCTAGTTTAGAGTATACTAAAGTATTATATGTATCTTAATAATAAATAGTATACCTAGAACTAAATTCTTTATAATAGTTCCTTATAGCGTAATGAAGAACCTTATATTAAGGATATAATAACTTCTAATATAAATATTCTCTATTATTACTCCTCAGAAGTCTATAATATATTTAATATCTATAATACCTTATAATTTTAAATATATAGGTATAATATATCTAAATAGATTAACTTTCTCGATATACTTTTTAGAGATAATATTAATTACTAATTTAATATTAATAATTCCTTAAATTTTTAAGTTCTATGTGTCTGTAAATTAAATATTAACTTAAAAGTAAGTTATTATAAAATTATAAACTATAGTGAGGTTTATAACTATACTCTCTATAGCTCTAACTGATTCTATTATAGCATTTATAACTTTAATATCTATATTATAGATTTAGGTAACTAATGCTAATTAGGTCTGTAAATTAGATAATAAAATATTAATATATCTTTCTTACTATTAGATTATAGTTTTATTGGTTTAGTAATATACTAATAGTTCTATTAATTAATTTGTGTTTGAATTACGCTCTCCTTATTATTAACTTTATTAAATATATCTGTAAATTTCTCTTTAGCTGAAATAAAAACCTTTCTTATTTATTAGCTTTCTTAATAATTCTTTATAACTAACTGAGTATATTTATAGTTAACTTAAGTATATATTAGTTAGATATTTTAAAGTAGAGTTTTAGGAATTAAGATTTACTTTCCTATTTTCTTAAAATAAATATAATAAATAAAAACTTAATTATTAGTATTTATTAGTAGTATAGTAAAAGTTAGTTATTTAGGTATTTATTCAGTAGAAGGTATTTCCTGAGGAATCTCTCTTATAGTTAGTATTTATGAAGGACTGGACTTAGGTTTGTTTAACTGGAAGGTAGCGTAAAATACTGTTTATTTAGAATTAAGGAGTAAAAGAGAAGCTTTCACGGGTGCGTGGAAAAGTTTATATATATAGTGTTATATGGGGCCTACTGGGGCTTTATCCGGGCGAGGGGGTTAGCTTCGGATACCTAAGTATAGTTCTAGCTGGATATTTAGGTATAGCCTGTAATATTACTTTCTTCCTCTCTAGTTACTACTTAGCTGGAGGCTGTAGGCTGGGTCTCTATTATTATCTATAATTAGCTTATATATTACTTTATACTGCTCTAGAGCTATTATATCTATAATAATATTAACAGACTTCTATATAGGGTTTATATATCCTTCTTATTTAATAAGAGCTTCTTATTAGTATTTTCTCCCTACTTAATATATCCTCATAGTAAGAATATTTTTAACTAGCTATTTAACCTCCCCGTTATTATCTACTAGTAGTAGTAGTTAGCTATTAACTATAATCTGCCTGGATAGTAGATTAGTAGTAGCTCTCTAGAGTAAATTTATATAGAACTATAAGTAAATAGACTCTAGAGTATCTAATTTTATAATATATAGTAAGAGGATCTTTACTATTATATATTTATAATATAGTTAGATTAACTTTTAGCTTAACTTTAGTAACTTATAGTTAGATATATTTAATTATATCTTATTACTAACTTAATACTAATCTATAGAGGACTAAATCTTATTTATCTAGATTTCTAACTTCTACTAGATAGTAGCTATCTTTATATAGATATATATTATTACTAATTATATTCTCTTAACTAACTAGTAAGTTATAGTCTCCCTACTATTAGGTAGTTTTATATACTCTTTAGTAACTAAAATAAAGTTAATATAATATTTATAATTTATAAAAAAGATATAATCTCTATTATACTATATTACTAGTTACAGAAAGCTAACTATATAATAAGTAATAAGTTACTTTAGTTATCCTGAGATTAGTAGGTAAATACTCTCAAAATTACTTAGATTTTCTAGTTATACTATTCTGTAATTCCGTCAGTCTGTAGGTAGTAACTAGTACTTAATAAATATATAATATTTATTAATCTACAGAATTCCTTCTAGAAGTAACTTACCTAATTAGACTCTCTATTACTTATAATAGAATATAATATTCTATAGAATCTATAGTAGTAACTAAGGAACTACTAGATATATACTTCCACCTCTATTATATCTATCTCCTCTAATATAGAAACCTTATTTAGTTAATTAATAATAACTTAGAGGTAATAGCTACCTTATCCTTTCATGGGGGGTAAGTTAGTAATAAAGTTTATTAATAGATTAGAATGTAACTAGTTAGGTATTAGTAGAGATTTTAGGAATTCCTTCTTAGTTTACCTCTAGATATAAATATTTCTATATATATTATAGTTATATATAAATTAGTAGATACTTTATAACTATCTAAGCTAGTAGAACTATTAGCTTATAATCTCTAGTATATTATTATATTCTAAGTAGCCTATAGGGGAGGAGTTATATAACTTCTATACTAATTTAGTCTTAAGTTTATTAAGGAGGCTATTATTCTCTTTACTGCTTAGTATCTAAAGTTTCTCTCTAAAAGTAAGTTATCCTAATATATTAATAGTATACTTAGTAATCTAGATCTTAATATAAAAGTTAGGAGGGAAGTTATACTCTCTCTACTGGATTATTATAAAGATTTATTAGTATAAGGAGTCTCTCTCAGTAGTATAATTCTATATTTCTTATAAATCTAGTTTTCCTTTAAAAACCTAGGTATTAGTAATATCTATATATCTTACCTAAAGCTCTATAGGGATAGTAGTATCTAGAATCATCTATATTACTTATCTCTATTACCTCTTATTATCCTACTTTTTAGGGGTATCCTATTTCCTCTAGGAGAGAGTATTAGGAGCTACTATCTGAATATCTAGCTAGTATTTAAGGTAAAAGTTATATTGAGATAACTTCTCTACTTACTAGTTCTACCTTTCTGTAAGCTATTATTTCTTTATAAAGTATTTAAGGTTTTTATAGTTAGTAAAGATCTTAAACTTCTTAGTACTTTACAGCTCTACTCTCTATACCTATAAATATTCTAATACTATAAGGAGTTCCTTATTATAGATTAGGTAATTAAATTTTATAGAAGTTAGGCGTTAGGAGTAGAAAGCTACTAAATATCTTACTCCAGCTTTATTAGCTTAGGTTAATATACCTCCTAGGGTATACTCTAAATAGTCTGTCTTTATTATTATTAAAGTGTTAGAGTTAAATATCCACAGGACTAATTCTATAATAAAAAGTTATTTTAATATAAGGAAAGCCTCCTACTACTTCAGTCTCTAGTTAAAAAAAAACTAACTTCTAAGTCAGGCAGTTTAAAAGCTCTATAATAATATTATACTAAAATATAAAAATCTTATAGTAGTTTATAAATCTAAGGAAACTATAGATACTTTTTAGTAAGCTGGGGGGAAGCTAGTTAGTAATAGCTTCTAATTTCTTAGGATTATAAGAGAGGTTTTTTCTAACTAATATAATAAACTTAATATACTTAACTATAGTAATTAAGAACTTATATTTCTTAGAATTTAACTTAAGGTTTATATTAGTAAGGCAGCTAAATACTTAGTAGACTTTCTCCCTATACTTCTTTTATAAGCTACTAGTGTAAATAAGAATATTATTAATATATACTATAATAAAGTTATCTAGAAACTATTGTAGGTAGCTATTAATATACTATTAAAATATAGTAGAGACACTAGTAAGTCTAAAAGAGTATATTATCTATTTAAAGAAGCTGTAATATATCTGAAAGATTATTTTCTCCTGATCTACTTTATTAATTCTAATCTTATAGAATATAATAATAACGTTAAGTTTAATATACTAGTGGGTAGTAGTAACTTTCTAGAGGGTCTCTAATATAAGGAGGAGGGAGTAATAATTTTTCTTTATAATTATATTAAAAGCTTTATAATCTATATAGAAGTATATTCCTCTATCTAGCTTTCTTATAAAGAGAATTAGGATATTAGTAGAGAAACTACTTACTTGAATAAATTCCTTATTAAGTAAATTCTCTAGAGTCTTTTTAAGCACTAGAAACTCCTTCTATAATATACTATAGAGAGGTCCCTATAGGAGGTCTAGTTCCTATCTCTTATTATTAGGGATTAATAGGATATAGTAGTTTATCCCTAGTTAGCTGGGAAGTAGCTAGTATACTAAACCTAGATAGAAAAGATCTGGAAATTCCTTTAAGATATTTATAAGGATATAATCTCTTAGGTCTACCTCCACTTTTAGAGTTAATATTTTCTTAATATCTACTAGACTGATAGATATAATCTAGTAGGAGCTTAGTATTTCTTTAGTATACCATACAGTATACTAATAGATAAATATAAATAAATTAATATTAAGTAGCTAAACTAACTAGATCTCCTTAAGCTATACTAATTTATTCTAATATTCTAAATATACTATTATACTATTCTTTCTATATATTATCTATTAGGTTTTAGTATTATAAATAATATAATTATCCTCTATCTATAGCTACCTAAAATATAAAAGTAGCTATAAATTCTCTATAATATAGATATAGATTTTCTGTATATAGTTACTAACTTCTAGAGTAAGAATAGCTACTTTCTGGATATTACTAAATAATAACTTAGTAATATATTCTCTTATCTATCTTTTTAACTTATTAATTAGTAGGAGGTAAAGTTTCTTTATAAGGGAGGTATTAATAATAATATAGATATTACAGTCTATATTAATAAGTATATTAATAGAGTAATTCCTATTAATTCTAGTCTAAATAATAACTAACTATTAGTTACTTACCTATTCTTTTTCCTGTTATTTCCCCTATTCTATTACTTCCACCTTAGTTAGCTTCAGAGCCTAACTTCGCTCTGGAGTTACTTTTTTCCTGAATCTTTATTATTACTAAGTGGGGTAGTATTATTCCCCTAGTTATCCTTAGTATAATCTGGAGTAGCTATAGCTTTTGTAACCTTTATATTAGTCTTCTTATACTTTTAGGCTCTATAATTCCTACAGATATAGCCTTTCTTACTATATTTAAAGTATTAGTAAGTATCTTAGCAGTCTTTAGAGTGTTCCTTAGAGGTAGAAGAGGAGCTACTAAAGCTTCAGTATTATTATTACTTCTTAACTACTTTAGTTATTATAATATCACCCTCTATATTATAGATAGTAGATCTCTAGTGGGGTAATTAGTAGTATATTAATACTCCCTTTATATATTTAAGCTTCTAAGCTATATCTTAAACTTTAGATAACTAAAACTTATATTCTATAGGAAAGTTAATTATAATAAGTAGTTTCTTAAGGTAAGAAAGTAGAGTAGCTTCTAGTAGAGAGATCTAGACTATATCTAGCTATATATACTCTCTAATATTAGCTAGAGTCTTTTTAAATTAGGGTAGAAAAATAGTTAGGTATTTATTTTCCTTCTATCTGAAACTTTATAGCTAGGTAATAATATAAAGCTAGCTATTAGGATCTAGGTAGGTTCTATCTAAGTAAGTTATAAAATTATTTAGATTATAAGAGTTCTCTAGTTTTCTTATTATATAGAAGGTTTTAACTACCTACTGAAGACTAAAGTCTAAGTAGGAGTAAATTAAATACTAATATTCCTAATTACTATTAAAGAAGTAGTAGTTAATCTTAAGTTTAACTTTTATCTGTTAGGTTTATATTTAGTATTTCTTCTACTTACCTAAAAACTTTAGAGGTAGGGGAAGAAGCTTCCTCTAGTAGTTAGCTACTAGTAGAGGTATAATAATATTATTAACTCTAAAAACTATTATCCTAATAGACGTTATTCTAGAGGTTACTAAAGTATCCTAATATAAGCTAGAGGTATCTATTACAGTAGCTACCTAGAAGTTACTACCTACTATAGTATCTTATTTTACTAACTTATATAAAAACTTATTAATCCTCTAGTAGAGAGAACTTAAAATATACTATAATTACTACTGAAGTAATTTACTTATAAGGCTACTACCTGTGGGAGTATCCTAAGGAACTCTAATACTCTCTATTATGTTTTATATTAGTTAGTTAGTTACCTGTTATATAGTATTATATCCTAGAAGCTATACTTAACTAGATTATATATTTAACCAGTAGGGAGCTACATTCTACTTAGTGTTATCTATATAGTAAATAAAACTAAGTTCTAAATATATAAAAAGCTGAACCTAAGCTTATTTAACTAGAAAGTAGCGTAAAATACTGTTTATTTAGAACTAAGGAGTAAAAAAGAAGCTTTTATAGGTGTATAGAAAAGTCTGTATATATAGTGCTATATGGGGCCTACTGGAGCTCCACCCGGACGAGGGGGTTAGCTTTAGATACTTAGGTATAGCTCTAGCTGGATATCTAAGTATAGCCTGTAACAGTATTAGCTTATTATTTTAGTTTAGTTTAATAACTCTTAGTTTTAGCTGAGAAAAGCTAATTTAGTATTTTTTATTAGTTAGACTTATAAATGATTTTTATTGAGGTTTATAATAGTAATAGGGTGTAAATTTTATAGAGGTTAGTTTTAATCTATCTGTAGTTATAATATCTTTAGTTACTATTTTAGATTTATCCTTAAATATAGTGACGTGAATAGGGTTAGAAATTATAATATTAAATGTAGTATAAACTTTCTTTACTTATTTCTTTTACTAATATTTAATAAACTGTTTATTAGTTTCTGTAATTAAAGTTTGCTGTTTTATATAATTCTAAGTAAACTCTATAAATTTAGAGAATAATTATAATTTAATTCTATTAGTTTTTTTAGCTTCTTTTAGGAGAATCTAAAGTCTCTAAGTAATATAGAATAAGATTATTTTTCTATTTAGCTAGTTCTTTTAGTATCTTTTATTAATAATATTATTTTATATTAATATTACTTTATTGTTTTAGTAGCTAATATAATAAATATTTTTTCTGTAGAAGTAAATACTATAAGTTTAGTAGGCTGTTATAGTTTTATAGGTTATTATATAATATCTTAACTATTTATATTACTAGTAGTTTATATTATCTGTAGGCTGGTATTGAAGATAGGAGCAGTTGAAGGGTGGTATCTAACTGCTGTAAGCCTTACCTATTCTATATTAAGATCTTCTGAAATTATTACTTCTATAAGTTTGTGAATTATTTGCGTAAGAAGAATAGGTAAAACTTAATTTAATTAATATAGTGTAAGTTTCTGTGTATACTAATAACTTATTCTACTGCCTAATAATACTATAGATTGCTAATATCTAATTATTTATAGAGAGGTTAATGCTATTAACTTAAAATTCTTTAAAGATATCTACTAACTTCTTTACTTCTATAGTAATATCTTTTTTAACTATCTTTACTTTCTTAGGTATTTAAACTACTTAAGGTTTTATTAAAATTATCTTTAATAAGTTTAGAGAGAGAGCTTTAGAGGCTAATATTTTCAGCTAGCTTGTAAGTTATTTTATAAAGATTTAGTTTTTTCTTTATTATGTAAGTATAATTTTGAAAGTTTTCTAATCTATATTAATAAGCCTATAGAATTTATAGTAAAGGTTTTAGGTTATTTCCCTTAGTACTTTAGGAGGTATTTTATATATAGTGATATATATTAGTTTCTAGTTAGGTAGCTTAGAGTCTCTTTAGGTAGCAGTATAGATCTAGAGGTTATTAATTATAGTTAGTAGAAATATAATTCCTATTAAATTATCTTTTTTCAGTAAATTTCTAATTATAAAAGTTTTCAGTTTCTTATTAGGATTTTAGTTAGCTATTAAGTCTGTAAGTTTATATATAGTTAAAAATGTTTCTTTAGTTTCTATCTAGATAGTTTTATCTATTAAGACTAATATTATAGTTTTCTTGAGGTATAGAATATAATATATATAAATCTTTTTAACTATATTAGCTTCAGGCTTATAAGATAGGCTTATTAGTAATTTAAACTTATTTAGGAAATTAGAAATATTATTACTAATAAATTTAGAAGTTCTTTCAGACTAAAGAGATATAGTAGCTATAGTAGGTTAGGTTTAGAGTATTTTTATTAGTATTAGGTAGTTAGCTATAGTTAGGATATAGTTTATTAGTGAAGTTATAAAGATATTTATAGATATATTATCTTTTCCTAATAGAGCTTTAGCTTAAGATCCTAAAAATAGGTTTCTAGTTAGATTATTATATTAAGAATAAACTGAAGGAGTATTATCTGAATCTTCTGAGATATTTAGAACTTAAGGTTAAATACTTTTAAATATTAAGTCTAAGAATATAGTAGTAGTTAGTATTATAAAAGAGACTTTAATATTAAGTTTAATATAACTATTATCTTTATTTTAAACTATCTTATATAGATTATATTACGTTGCGAAATTATTATAGTAAGTAATAATAATAATATTCTAATTACTTATTATTAATAAGAGTAGTGGATAAGACTATTTATATAAGGTCTTTTACTATCTTTTTATCTTTATAATATAATATTTTAATTTGATTCTATATAAAACTACTAATTAATCTTCCTAAAAATCTTAATAGATTAGTAATTTATAGTAATTCTAATATTATCTATCTTCTCTTTCTTTAGAGATATCTAAAAGTCTTAATATAACTATTCTTATATATTATCTTCTCTAAAAAGGAGGTATTTAAGTTATAGTAGTCTTCCTTCTACCTAACTATCTTCTTTATATTGAAAGTATTTAAATAGTCTATTTATTATCCTTTCGCTGTTTTTTAGATAAATAAGTAAGTTTTATTATATTTATTAGTTTAGTAGGACTACCTTCTTAATTATTCTGTAATTATTATTATAATTATTATTTTCTATTATATTTAGTAGAGTAATTTCTAGTCTACTTATAGACTAGGTCTGTAAATAACTTATTAATAATAATTTTATAATATAAAGTTATAAAAATTTATTTAGTGAAATTATATAAATACTAATTTCTAAACATTTTCTAGGTCTCTAGAGTATCTACCAGTTTTAAAAGTATAAGTATAATTATTACTTAGTTTTCTTATTTTTAGTATAAATTTATAAATAGCTTTTTTTAGTAATCTTTCTAGTCTTTATACTTACTTATATATTTTTTCTTAATAGTAGGATAATATATTATGTTTTTATTATATTATATTAATAGTTATTTATTAAGGTAGTATAGAAATATCTTTCTATTCCAGCTTTCAAAATTAAAAGCAGAATAATCTACCTCTAGGCACTATTAAAATAGGCTATAGCTGAGAGAGCCTATCTGGATTAAAACTAACTAACTACTCCTAGCTATAAAACCTGAGAGAAGTAAAAACAGATAGAAAATATTAGAAAAATATTTTAAAAGTGCAGAATTATATTTATAGATCTTCTATCTAAAAGCTAAACTGATCTGAATAGTAAGTCTTAAATTCCGGGGAGAAGAGAAGTTAATTCTTCCTATCTGTCTGTAATAAACCTAGCTATTTATACTTATGAGGTTACTTGTGTTACGTAAATAGGCCTGTTTATAGGCCGAACCCTATTATACTATCTATAGACTAATAAGATTATAGAATAATATAACTAGAAGATCTAAGTAGTTTCAAGGATATTTACTTATTAGTCCCAGAATAACTAAAGTAATTTACTACTTATTATATAGTTAGCTTTCTGTAATTAGTAGTACAATATAATAGAAATTATATTTTTCTTTATAGATTATAAATATTATATTAACTTTATTTTAGTTACTAAAAAATATATAGAACTACTTAGTAGTAGTAAGGTTTTTACCTACTAGCTAGTTAAGAGAATATAATTAGTAATAATATATATTAATATAGAGATAGTTACTATTTAGTAGAGGTTAGAAGCTTAGGTAAATAAAATTTAGTCTCCTGCAGATTAATATTAGATTAATAATAGAATATAGTTAAATATATCTAACTATAAGTTACTAAAGCTAAACTAAAAGCTAGTCTAACTATACTATAAATATATAATAGTAAAAATCCTCTTACTATATATTATAAAGCTGAATATTCTAAAGTCTATTTACTTATAGTTCTATATAGATTTACTCTAGAAAGTTACTACTAACTTACTACCTAAGTAGATTATAGTAAATAATTAGCTACTACTATTAGTAAATAATAATAGAGAGGCTAAATAGTTAGTTAAAAATATTCTTACTGTAAAGATATACTAAGTGGAGAGAAGATACTAATAAGAAACTCTAGTTAAATAGGAAGAATATATAAACTCTATATAGAAGCCTATTAATATTATTATAAATATAGTAATACTAAAGTAGTATAAGGTAATATATAATCTAATTATAAGTAATAATAGAGACTTAGCCTATAGCTTCTAACTGAGTGGCAGCTAGGGAGGAGGGAGGTAATATTATAAGCTATATCTAAATATCTAGCTAAAGCTGTACTTAAGTATCTAAAGCTAACCCCCTCGCCTAAGTAGGGTTCCAGTAGGCTCTATATAGTATTATATATATAGATTTTTCCACACACTTATAAAAACTTCTCTTTTACTTCTTAGTTCTAAATAAACAGTATTTTACGCTACCTTCCGGTTAAATAAACCTAAGTCCAGCCCTTTACAGATAATACTAAATTAATTATCCTTATAAAAAGAGAGAGTTTAAATAATTAGGCTAAATATATTAGAGTCTATAATTACTTCGCGAGAGAAGTAGTAAGCTAAAATAAAGTGGTCTTTAAGTATATAGAGACTACTAATAATATTACTGATAGTTTTATAAAACTGCTAGTAAGACTATTATTTCAATATATTAGAGATCTTATAGGAATTAAACACTATAAAACTAATAAAAAGCTACAAAATAACATTAAAATAGAGTAAATACTACTTCAGTAAGGAGGGGTATTATAGAGAGATACTAGGGATTTCCCATAGAAATCCTAGGGATTTCCTAGGGATTTCCCCAGAAATCTAGTTCCAGAAAGTTC
Organism: Colletotrichum lindemuthianum; assembly: GCA_001693025.2. Lineage (NCBI taxonomy): Eukaryota > Fungi > Ascomycota > Sordariomycetes > Glomerellales > Glomerellaceae > Colletotrichum > Colletotrichum lindemuthianum. The sequence goes on along the minus strand of MASP02000824.1, from coordinate 12,783 downwards.
TAGGAAACCACTATAAAACTATAGTAAAATAGATATAATAACTTAAACCCTAGTAATAAATATAGGATAAATAGCTATAAGAGTATAGAATATTTCCATTAAGGTTACACCACACAAATATATAAGTAGGGAGCTTACCTCCTATATGTGGTATTAAATAGAATATGTCTGTTGTACACCCTACTACTTCGTATTCCTGATCCCTGTTTGTAGCCTCTGTTACAACGCCGAGCAATCGGTTTTTGTCTGCACTGGCGGCAGTGGGCATGGGGCCAAGTTCTTACCTGTGCTCGGCGAGGTAAATCTGATGCGAAAACTGGCCAAGATACTCAACTGACAAAAGCCTTCAGCATGCCGCGAACATTTTGCTCCGCTCGGATAACAGTACTTCCTTTATGCGACCTCATTGGAGATGGCGAGACAACATTCGAAGGGGCAACGGTTTGGAAGAAGGCCCAAGTGGACCGAGAAACATTGGATCCTTTGTGCGTGATGCTGTGTAGTACTGTATGGCAAATAGAACGAGGGACAAGGAACAGCGACGATGGCATCTGGATGTGGAACTACCTCACTTGTTCCGGCGATGATGGATGCGAGGTGTTCTGGCTCTCGCAGTGAAGCTGAGGCAACACGACAGCGACACTTGTAGTTTGTAACCTTCGTATGGTTGGTTTCAGCTGAAAGATGGGCGTCTCATGCAGAATAGAAAACAAAAGCGCAACACATGAGAAAAAACAAAAATGATCGATGCAGGGATCGAACCTGCGATCCTCTGCGAACCGCATCTTCGTTGCATTGGAGCATGAAGGTATTGTAAAGCAGATGCCTTAACCACTGGGCCAACCGACCGATGACGTTTGCCAAACCTAATCGCACCAAGACCTAACCGATCCATTGCCGTTCGTTAGCTTGGTGCTCGCTACTGGGGTGTTACCGTAGAAATAACTAGTATTCTGGGGCTCTGGAGCGATGGGAATCAAAAGTCCCGTCTTGCAAAGGGAAAACGAATTGAGTCTACGTCATAATGTGGCTCCTTGAGCAAGGTCACTCTCTTCACCTCCGTCATGGAAGATGATCGACAACTTTCACTGCGCACCGCCTGAGCATTCAACTGATAATGCTGCTGGGGACAGCGGCCATGGCAACTCAATACAGCTGGACGGACCGACCGGACAAGCCAGTCGCGTGATGTTAAATGTGGAATGAGGTTTGCAATACGAGCAAAGTGGATACATCGTCGGTCCGCAGAATACGATGAAGCCAAGCTAGCCATGGATCGTGACCGCTGTTAAAAGCGCCAGACTTGCTTGATGGTATGTAAAAGACTTTTCACAGTATTATCTCTTCTTCGAAATCCTCTCGCAATTACTCGTTACAGTCGGCCGAGATGAAGGGTCTCATTTTTGGAATCGCCTCTTTGAGCCTCGCCAGCGCCGCAGCTGTGCAAGTCGAGCCGCCGGTACCAGCTCGACGAGGGTGCCTGGTCTCTGACGACGGCATCATCCAGAACCCGGCCGCCCCGTACGATGCGAAGCCCGTCCTGCGCCAATCGCTTCCCAGCAACTTCACCGTCGACGTCAACTTCCACATCGCCAGCACGGTAGCTGAAGAGAACCTCATTACCGACGACATCGTCGCGGCCCAGTGGGATGTCTTGCATGATGCTTTCGCCAAGCAAGACATCAACCTTGTCCTGAACTCGACCACGCGCTATGTTGACGACCTTGCTGGGTCAGGTTTCCTCATCTACGAGGGTCCCGAGAAGGGCTGGGTCAACCACGAGGAGGAATACAACGAGTGGCTCAAGGCTTCTCGCAAGGGCGGTTACGACGCGCTGAACCTGTACTTCATCAGCAGCTATTCGCCCGGCGCCACCGGATACTGCCAATGGCCGACACCGCTCGCCGAGACGGACGAGTTGTTGTTTTACAAGGACTCTTGCCAGCTCAGCGCCATGACGATGCCCGGCTTCACCGTCGAGCAGGGCGCATTCGAGGCTTGGAACCTGGGCCATTTGGCCATCCACGAAACCGGCCACTGGTTTGGGTTGAATCACACCTTCGTCGGGGGTTGCTCTGAGCCTGGTGACTTTGTTGCAGACACGCCAGCCCAGTTGACCCAGATCTACGGCTGCCCCGTCGACTCTGATAGCTGCCCCAACCAGCCTGGTTTGGATCCTATCCATAATTACATGGGATACACTGACGATTCTTGGTGAGCTCTTGTTTGGTACTCGGTCTTGGCGCAAATACTAACATAGATATAACAGCACCAATGAGTTCACTCCTGAACAGCACGAACGTATGTTTCAAACTTTCTTTGGAGTTAGGAGGAAATAGAAGGCATCGTAGACATCATGGCTACCTGCCCAAACGTAATCAATGAATTGGAATAGTATCTATCTACTCGATGACGGACAATTTTTGTCTGACCAGTACCACGTGTTGTCGAATTAGACGTTCGACTTGATTCTTCTTGTTGTCTGATGATGAACACGTTTAAAGTTGGATGCCACTTCTATCAATGGGAGAGAGGCATCATTCTCTCTACACATTTGATTGCTTGCCAAAACTCCGCAGTGAAGAGTCAAGGGAACTAGTCTGGACTTCCTTTTTATTGGAAGTTGCCATCTTGACTCCTTCTGCTTTCGTCAAGTGAAGGAAACAGACGCGGAATCACACAGTTTCCCTTTCTGATGAAGTCTTTCTCCATCGTCGCTGCCTCATTTCAAACCTGCGAACTTGACAACTCCAATGTCAGTGGTTTCGTCACACATTTTCTCTGGCACCATCACTATCGACCCCAACCTTCTGACCCCCTCAAACCCCAAACATCTCGTCTATTTGCGTCCAAGAAGTCTCGGCTACGTTAGCTGCAAAGTCGACATCATTGACTCCTTCCACTTTGCCCGAGTCCGGCCCCTTCCGAGCCGAGTTATCTGGACATATCTTTCTCTCGATCCAACAAAGCGTAACAGCAACACGTTCGTGGTGACGCGTCGAGTTGCTCACCATCTCCAACAACGACCTGCGCACCGATAAGCCCCGCGTTCCTGCCATCAGTCGACGCCCTCAGTCTTCAGTCTTTGGGCTCTCCTCTCCATCATCACGACTACACTTTACATCCTCCAGCTTCTTTCGACACCTCGTGCACCCCGGCAATTTACACCACTTTGCTCATTCTTTCCTTGTCGATCTGAACTCTACGAATCGAGGTAACTCGTGGGTGACATCGCCATCTCAGGGGTAATCGCTATCACTCCCTCCAAGAAGATCACAACAAACCACTTCGCTTACGTCAAAACTACATCGCACAATGGACTCGTTTACCAACCGTATGACACGGCGCGAAGCAGAGCGTCTGTTGTCTCACCCGCACCTGCCTCAGCCTCAGCAGAACAACAACTTTGTTCATCCATTCCAGGAGGTCGCTTCTCCCCATAATCCCTTCATGCGTCTATCTCGGCTTTTGAGCGAGTCTGAGCAGCCCGATCCCCCGCGAGCGCATCGCCGACCCCAAATCATGCCCTCGCTGCTCGGTCCACGTCGGCGAAGCATCAGCAACAGTCCGACCAGAAGAACCCGAGACCAGGATCGTGAAGTCCGTGAGATTAGGGAAGCTCGTGCAACCAAAAGGCGTCGAGTCGAGGAGCAGACACTAGAGTACTCGGTAGCGCCAGCTCGCAAAGACCCTGAAAGGCCTGAAAGGCCTGGCCGTTCAGCTGTTGCGCCCAAGTCTTCTCTCCAGCAAGCTGTTTTGGTGCGGCCTGCAGTACGCCGTGTCGAACAGGTCACGGCTCAAGTAAAATCGAGACCCGCGCAACAAGCAACGCCCGAGGTTCAGCTAGATCGAGTCTTGGAGTTCATCAACACGCAGCCCGATAGCTATCCGCGGTCGCCAAATGGACAGCCTCCTCGCATACACATTGACGATCCCGATGTTGACGAGACAAGAACTGTTGAAGACAGTGGCGATTCCAACACTCGTCAGGCGATCCCGGCCGCTCATCAACCCCCTTCACCTGTTTTGGAGCGTCGTTCCGAGACTCCCCCACAGCAGCTCAACGCTTCACCTACAGCTCCAGCTCCAGCTTCAGTCCCAGCTTCAGCCCCATCCCAGGTTCCTGTGCCTGTCCAGGTTCCAGTCCAGGCTCCAGTCCGTTTAAGCCCTGTGGAGGAGAGCGATCGTCCCGCGGACGTTCATTTCTCTGCCTTAATGAGCGTTGCAAAGTCGCTTTCAACGTTGGACCCGCGACTGCCGCAGGGATGGATGAAACAGGGCCGGGAAGCACATGAGAAGCTGGCTATCTGGCTCTCTTCCCACATCGAGAACCCGAACCAAGAGAGCCAGGCGGAGCAAGTCCGAAACTGCATCTGTGACGACGACGTGAGCAAGAAGTACCTCTTCTGTTCGTGCAAACACGTGAGCCCCTCATCCAGGAGAACAACTTTTCTCGCTTATGCTGACTTGATTGGCAGATGTCGTGCGAGGCATGCCTGCGGAAGTCCGGAAAATGCTGCAACTTGGAACAAAATGTCATTCTCTGCTTCCGGCCGGACGGAGAAGAGTGTCCAATCTGCGAGGACAGCACCCACGTGCTCATCTTTGGTTGTGGTGAGTTATCCCAGTATTGCGGTTCTACGTATTCGTTCTGATATTCAACTTCAGGTCACACGATGTGTCGTCAGTGCTGGCAGCGCCTTGGAAACCAACCCGCTGCACGCACCTGTCCTTCTTGCAGGGCCGATATCTCTCTCGGACCATTCGGCAGACTCAGTCATCGTTGATGGAAATGAGGTCGGTGCAAGCTGTATTTTGATGGAGCGTTTGGTGACAAGGTGTAAGGCGAACGTGGTTATTTATTTTCCTCCCGAGAGGGCATGGCCTTTTTCAAAGGGCATAGCTCTTCTTTTGGGAGAGGCGCAGCCTTTTCTACCATGGATGGGACGCTACAGAGCACGTTGTTGTTGAATCTTGTACGACATCTCCCGCCAGCATCACCATGGACCACAATTGTGGCAATGGGCAAGTCTGGCACTCTCCCCTCTCCCAGCTATACAAAGTCTCAAAGTGAATCCAAGTTAGTTTTCCACCAAACTCAGCATGCTTTTCCGTGTACCGTGACCACTGGTCTCGTCGAATTCGCAACCTGATGAATTGCGATAAGCGCCCACACCGGCTCGACCCCTCCTCCAACACGGTCTCTGGGGTCTGAGTGGGCGCCGAGATATGATGGCTCGCTTGATGCTGCTTTGCCGCCGAGCACTGCATATCTGCTGCACGAGTCTCTGTTGCCATCTCTCGGCTACACACATCTCCTCCAACCGAGCCACGGCACGCATCCCACTTTTCCAAGTTATCTGACGCGTCTCGTTCGTCAGGTTTCTGGACGATGCAGAATGTGGACTTTTGCGCAGCTCTGCTGCTGTCAGATTGAGAGAGACATACCTCTGGTACGTACCTCACGGAATCTCGTTTATACGCTCCCGAGAGGTACATAGTACATCTATAGTCTCATGCGCCATTTTTGGTCCTGAGAATATAATATAATTAATTTGATAATTAAGAGTCTTATATATTATACTAGCTATTTTATAACTATTTAAAATCTCTTAAGAACCTAAGAAATAATATCTATCTCTACTAAAAAGATTATTCTAAGTAACTTTAAGGACTAAATCCTCTAGATTAACTAAATTAAATCCCTTTATTATTCCTATAACTTTTAGGATCTTATAAACCTTAAAACCTATAATAAAATAATTCTAAGTATCTTAAATACTAAATATAAATAACTTACTACTAGATTAGTAATTCTAGAGATTTCTAATTACTTATTAAGATTTAGATATTTTATATATATTTTAAGTTTATTTTAAATTATAACCTCTAAGGAGGAAGATAATATAATAATTCTGAATATAGAAAGTAATATACTATAGATTATAGCTTTTAAGTATCTCTTAACTAAAAATATAACTTTATATAAGAAAAGATACTCTAAATATATCTTTTAGGTAAAAATATATTATAAGAAAATAAAAAAAATATAGATAATATAAGAGTATATTAAAGATACTATCTCTCCTAACTTCTTAAAATATTCTTTTAATATTATAAGAAACTTTAATATCTAGCTATTTAAACTTAAAAGCTATATAAACTATAGTGAGATTAAGAGAAAGATAAAAGTAATTATAGAATATATAGTAACTTTCACTAAATTTATAAGAAAGAAGCTAGACTTAAGAAGTAATATAGAAATATAAATTACTTACTAGGAGAAAGTAATTTATAACTATCTGTGAAGGGCTAGCCCCCGACCGGGGGGCGTAGCGTTGCAGCCAATAACGTCTCGGCCTTCAGTACCCATAT
>MASP02000823.1:0-10727 GCA_001693025.2 Colletotrichum lindemuthianum | reverse complement strand
AATTCTACAGTTTTAAAATATTTTTCTAATATTTTCTATCTGTTTTTGCTTCTCTCAGGTTTCATAGCTGGGGGTGGTTAGTTGGTTTTAGTCCAGATAGGCTCTCTCAGCTATGGCCCATTTCACTACCTCAATTAGAAAACCTAATAACTTATAATCTTCAGTATATTATTCTACCTTAAGTAGCTTATAGGGAAGAAGTTATATAACTTCTATACTAATCTAATTTTAAATTTATTAAGGAAACTATTACTATTCTTACTATTTAGTATCTAAACTCTCTCTCTAAAAGTAAGCTACCTTAGTATATTAATAATATACTTGGTAATCTGAAACTTAATATAGAAGTTAGAGAGAAAATTATATTTCCTCTACTAAACTACTATAAAGATCTATTAATATAAGAAGTTTCTTTTAGCAGTATAATTTTATATTTTTTATAGGTTTAATTCTCCCTTAAAAACCTAGGTATTAATAATATCTATATATTCTACCTAAGGCTCTATAGGGATAGTAGTATTCAGAATAACCTATATTATCTATTTCTACTATTTCATATTATTTTATTCCTTAGAAGTATTTTATTTCCTTCTGGAGAGAGTATTAGAGATTATTATCTAAATATCTAATTAATATTTAAGGTAAATATTATATTAAGATAATTTCTCTATCTATTAACTTTATCTCTCTATAAGTTATTACTTCTTTATAAAATACTTAAACTTTTTATAGTTAGTAAGAACTTTAAACTTCCTAATATTCTATAGCTTTATTCTCTATATCTATAAATAAGTTAATAAAATAAGGAGTTTCTTACTATACATTAGATAGTTAAACTTTATAGAAGTTAGATATTAGAAGTAGAAAGCTACTAGATACTTTACTTTAACCTTATTATTCTATATTAATATACCTCTTAAAGTAAATCCAGAATAATTAGTATCTATTATTATTAGGATATTAAGGTTAAATATCTATAATATAAATTCTATAGGAAAAAGATATTTTAGTATAAGGAAAGTTTCTTACTATTTTAATTTCCAGTAGAAGGAAATAAGCTTCTGGATTAAATAGTTTAGAGGCTTTATAATAATATTATATTATAGTATAAAAACTTTATAATAGTTTATAAACCTAAGGAAACTATAAATATCTTTCAGTAGGCTAGAGAGAAGTTAGTTAATAATAACCTCTAATTTCTCTAAGTTATAAGAGAAACTTTTTAAAACTAATATAACAAATTTGATATACCTTAATTATAATAATAGAGAACCTATATTTATTTAACTTTAACTTTAAATTTATATTAGTAAGATAGCTAAATATTTAGTAAACCTTCTTCTTATATTTCTTTTATAAGCTACTAATATAAATAAGAATATTATTAATATATATTATAATAGAAATATCAAGAAACTATTATAAATAGCTATGAATATATTATTAGAATATAGTAGAGATACTAGTTAGTTTAAAGAAATATTCTATCTATTTTAAAAAAACTATAATATATCTAGAAAGCTATTTTATTCTAATTTACTTTATTAATTCTAATTTTATAGAATATTGTAATAATATTAAATATAATATATTAGTAAGTTATAGTAACTTTCTAGAACGTCTCTAATATACGAGAGAGAAAGTAATAATTCTTCTTTATAATTATATGATAAACTTTATAATTTATATAGAAATATATTCCTCTATCTAACTTCCTTATAAAAAGATTAGAATATTAGTAGAGAAGCTACTTACCTTGATAGATTTCTTATTAAGTAAATACTCTAAAATCTTCTTAAATATTAAAAGTTTCTTTTATAATATATTATAAAGAAATTTCTATAAGAGGTTTAGTTTCTATTTCTTATTATTAGGAATTAGCAGAATATAGTAATCTATTTTTATTTAGCTGGAAAGCAGCTATTATACTGAATCTAAATAGGAAATATCTGGAAATTCTTTTAAGATACTTATAGAAATATAATTACTTAGATTTACCTTTACTTTTAAGGTTAATATTTTCTTAATATCTATAAAACTAATAGATATAATCTAGTAGAAGCTTAATATGTTACTAGTATACTATATAGTATATTAATAATAATCTTCCTTCCCTCTATAACTATAAGATATATCCTTTCCTTCTGTATTGTAACTATCCTTTCCTTTCTTTAGATAACCTACCTGCTTCCTTACCCTGCTCCCTATAATACTGCTAATTTACTGCCGTTTTACTTCTATTTCCCTATTATTATTATTTACTTCTATTATATTAGTTACTACTTCTACTAACGTTAGTCCTCCTAATAATAATCCTAATTACTACTTCCCCCCCTGTAAGTCTACCTCTTATACCTATAGTAGCTATATTATTAAAAGTAATTCTAATAATAAAGAGAACTAACCCCCCTAAGTAGTTAAGTTTACCTACCTTAACTGTTACTCTAAGTATAATAGAAGTAGTTTTACCTAAAGTTATATTCTAAGTTAGAATTACTTCTACTATAAATATTTAGTAATAAAAATTAAAATATAAGTAGAACTTATATCTCTTTACTATTAGCTCTAAGTTATACACTATTAGTTGCTGAATTAATTATCTAATTACTTATAGTAAGTATATTATTACCTCCACTATCCCTACTAATAATAAGAGAGATAATTTTAAAAGCTACTATACTACTGTCTTTTTACCTAACTTCTCTACTATAGTTTAATACTATAATAAGTATCTCTATTATATCTAATAGATACCTTCTACCTATATTACTACTATATCTACTATTTCCTTATTTTATACTAAGAATAGTATCTTACTTACTACTATCTTCACTTCTAAATAAGTAATTACTAACTTTAGTAGTATTACATAGATAATAGTAAGTTTCCTTTCCTTTTCTTCTTTCTTTTCTTTTCTAAATTATCTTACTAACTTCTTTCTAGTAGAATACTATTATATATTTTAGTAGCTATATTATATCTTATAATTACTATAGTTATATTCTTAGCCTTACTGAAACTAGTTTACCTATTTATTACTTCTATACTCTTACTACCTCCCGCTCACATTAACTATATTTTAGCTAATAGTTAGTTATACCTATTCCTATTAAGAATAATAATAAGGAGAGTAAGGAGAATAAAGAGAAATTTATAGATATAGTAGAGAAAGGAAAAAAGGATAATAATCTTTTTATTAAGAAATAATTTTATAATTCTATATTTATATAGTTTAGAAGCTATTTTATATTCCCTTTTTAGTTTATATAACTTTCTATTATCAGTAAACTAATATTAGTTTATTTGTCTTATAAATATTTCTATACTATAATTTAAAATATAATATTACTTTATTATTAATAGGATTCTTTAAGAATTCCTAAGTTAGTATATTATAGCCTCTCTATTTAACTAATATATTTTAATTACACTTCCACTCTAAGATACATTTTACTATAAGAATCTCCTTAACTTTATATTTCTCCTAAATCTTACTATTTTCCCTTACTAAGATAAAGATAAAATTAAGATAAATATCTATATAATATTATAAACATAAGGAGATATTTTTAGCCTATTTAATAAAGTTAATATAGAATATTAAGTAGATACTGAGAGGAATATCTAATATAATATTAAGTAAGTTTAATATATTAATAATATAGTATTTATAAACTACCTAGTTAAGCTTCTTAGTTAGTTAATTTATCTTAATATATTATAAGGAAAACTAAACTTTATTACTAATTTAGAATCTCTCTACTACTTATTATATTCTATTTCCCTTTATTTTATTATACTACTAAATATAAGTTATTATAGCTTAAACTAAAACTATATTCTCCTTAAAGTAAATAAGGAATATTAAAATCTACTTTAAATCTAAATTTATAGAGAATCCTCCTACTATAATATATAGAATAAATATTACTTTAAAGTTATTTAGAACCTTATTAGAATTTACTCTAATTATAGAAAACTCTCTATTATTAAATACTAATTAGTATATAATAATATATAATAGCTAGTCTATCTGCAAAAAAGTAATATATATCTATAGGAATACTTAAATCCTAAGTATTATCTATTATATACTACTATCTATCTAGAAGTAGAATAATATTAAAAAGAATAATTTAACTTCTATAAACTATTATAATATTAACTAAAAAGTATCAATCTAGTTAGACTCTTAATTAATAATAATTAATATAGGGAAACTATAAAACTACTATTATATATTCTAGAAATACTTTATATAAGTTTCTATAAATATAAATATTATAGCTTCTAACTAGATATATTTAGAAAGTTAATTAGTAATAACTATTGGGAATTGAGAATTACTCTCTATAATAAAAAGTAATTATATTATAAAGTTAATTAAGATTTAGAATTAAAATCTATTAAGAATTAGGAGAAGCTATAAAAAGCTTTAATAGTATTTCTAATTCTTATAAGAATACTAGCAGATATTATATATCTTAACGAATTACTTAATATTCCTTAATATTCTATTCTAATATCAGTCTTATAAAAATATTATAAATATTAAGTTAATATTAAGATAACCTAAAATAAAAGAATTATAAACTATTTAAAAATTTACTATAGTTAGTAGCTTATATTTAGAAACCTAGACTCTACCTCAATATAATAATATACTATATAATCTTACTAAGTAGTTAGCTACCTATATCTTTATATCTACCTCTAGGGAGAATTTCTATACTACTTATTAGACTATATTCTAGCAGATTTTATATATTAATATTACTGAAACTCCTTAATTCCAGAATATTAATAATATAATATTCTAAAATATTATATATCTATTTAATAGTTTAGTAGTATTTCGCTAATAATTATTAACTACTAATATAGACTCTTCTCTATCTCTACCTATCTCTATCTATTAAATTAAAATTATAGAGAGTAATCTAACTATATTTACTATATTAATCTATAGGAAGTAGAGAATCTATATTAGAAGCTATAATTTAGTTATATTATCTTATCCTTATCTTAATACAGTATTTAGATATCCTATAAGGTAGTCTGAATAGTATTTCAGAATAAAACTAAACTCTAATAAAATCTCAGCTTACCTAGCTTATTACTCTAAAATAAATTTTAAACTTATAGAATATTCTAAAGTTTTATAGTTAGAAAAGATAGTGAATAATTCTACTATACTCTATAGTTTTACTAACTATATTTTTAAATATAATATAACTATTAACAGCTTCTTATTATAATTAGTATAATTCTACTAAGCTAAAGTTAACTAAACTAAATAGTAAGCTACTATTTATAGAATATTCTCTTTATCCTCCTATAATAAGTAACCTCCCAGTATTACTTTAGAATAATCTATCTTTACTACTATAAATCTCTCTAGATTTTATTAAATTATAACTAACTTGAATATAAATATAATCTTAAAGATATTAAATACCTCCTTATAAGTTTCATCCTACTGAAATAAAACTTCCTTCTATATTAACTATATAAGAGATTTTATTAAGCTAGAGAGGTAATCTACTAAATTACAGTAGAAATTTATAAACCTAAAGAAGCTTTAGATATTCTAGATATTCTTAGAAACCTCCTACTTCTAAATAACCTTAATCTTCTTAAAGTTATATTATATCCCCCTCTCTATTTTAATAATAAAACCAAAATATTTAGTCGTTTATATTAAAAACTTATATTTCTCTAGATCTAGATATAAACTAGCTTCCCTCAGTTACTCTAGAACCTAAGTGACCTTAGCTTTATAATTAGCCTATAAGTTATAGCTATAGATAAAAATATTATTAAGATATACTATAGTGAAATTATTAAAGATATTCTAAAATATCTTATTAATATATTACTAAAATATAGTAAGTATACTAGTTAACCTAAAAGATATAACTAGCTACTTAAATAAACTAAAATATATCTAGAAAACTATCTTATATTTATTCTCCTCTATAATATAAATCTTATAGAAAGCTACTTAGATATTAACTTTTATAAACTATTTCACCTTAGATAATAAGTAAAGTATCTCCTTAATTAATAGTAAGAAGTAGTAGTTATAAATACTGATAGTGTTAAGAATATAATAATTAATATAAAACTACTACTTCCCTCCTAGCTTTTTAACAAGAAGGATAAATATTCCTATAACTAAGAAGCTAACTTATATCTAGCATTTATCTATTAAATTAGTAATCTAATATTATATCTTAAAAAGATATTCTAATAGTATATTATAAAATAGTCTCTAAAGTAAATTTAGTTTAGTTTAACCTAGATTCTTCTTATACTATATATAGTAATTAAGAGTTTCCTAATAGAATAGAAAGCTAGAAGCTTTTTCCTTATGAAATAGATTTATAAAAGGAATATAGATTTTTAGTAAGATAAATACTAATTACTTTAAAGTTACTAATAATATAGTAGTGAGAGCTATATTGATTTATACTAAATTAGTAACTATCTATTTATAACCTCCCTCTTCTATATTAGCTAATATAATTACTAATAATTTAATAAAATTAGTAAACCCCTCTATATATATATTCTTTAGGATATTACTAATAGTTAATATTATAAAGCTACTAATTATATCTATCTCTATTTTATTCCTTATAAGATTAAGAATAATCCCTCAGTATTATAACTATAACTTCCTAAAAATAGCTAGCTATATTATACTTAAGATAATATAAAATAAAACTTCAGATATTTATCTATTTAGGTTAATATAAACTCTAGCTATCCTAGTAATAACTATAGTTTTACTAGTATCCAGAATAGTCTCTAGCTAGTAAAGCTATAGGAGGTTAATAATAGTAAGATTCTACTATTTTATAAACTTCTTACTAACTACTCTATAATAACTACAACTATTATTAATTTAGATAGAGATAAAAAACTTATTATTTATTAATATAAAGACTAAGAAGGATAGTTTATCTATCTAACTTTATATCTTTCTAGTTTTATCTATTATTATACTAATATTACTAGTAATTATACTATTTTACCCTCTAGGAAGTTTCTTCTAGAAAATTATTCTTTTCCCTTATTATCTATAATCTCTTTATCTAACTATAAAATCTAGATATTAGTATTTAGAACTATAAGAAAGTAAGTAAAATATAGCTTATATTTAGTAATAAAATAGTTTTTAGTATTATAGTAAATATAGATATTAGTTTATATATAAGCCTATAGGATTACTAAGTCTATCTACTAAACTCTATATATATTTACTATAGTAGCTAATAAAAATTTAGTTAGTATAAAGCTTTAACTACCTAATTCCCCTTAGTGAGGATAATTAGTATTATAGTAGTATTATATTAACATTAGAGTAATGTAAACTATATTCATACTAATTATTTATATATTCCTATTCTAATTTACTGAAGATTCTATCTATAGTTAGAATTAGAATTAGTTATAACTTTATAACTTTATATTAAGAATCTTAAAGTTTATGGTAATTATATAAGAGTGTCAGACTGTAATATAGTAATCTATTTAGCTAATATTATAATTAATAATAATTATCTGAATCTAGTGGGAGAAATCTAACTATAAGTAACTTAATTAAATATCCCCTATTTAGATATATTCCCCTATTTAACCTATAGTTAATTTAAATTTAATAAAAACCTCTATAAATATCTATTTAGACTCTTATTAAAAATATTATATCTTCCTGAGAGCTTAAATATTATAGTAAAGGTTTTTATAGTATTTAGTAAGATACTAAAGGAAGATATTAATATTCTAGCTATATAGAGGTTTCTAAATTATATAGAAATTACTAACTTATATCTAGATCTTCAGTAAGAAGTTAGTCTAGAGAAACTACTAAAAGTTCTTTAATCCTCTAATAAAAACCTAGTTAACCTTAAGTTTATATTATATAGTTATCTTCTATACTAGAAAGTAAAGAATATTACTATTAAAAAGAATATTAATTAGGAGAAGCTTTCTCTTTATAAAGGAGGTCTATATAGTCTATAAAACTACTTTATAACTCTATTAGAATTATATAAAGGTATCTCAGAAAATTTAGTTCTTATCTATAATTAAGTTTATCTACTATTAGTCTGTTAGAACTTTTATCAAGAGTTCTATAATATTAGTATTTACTATTATCTTTATTATCTTCTATATTATCTATTTAGTCTACTATTTACTGCTAGGTTAAACCTAGGCAGGAAGTTTATTAATATTAGAGGCTAGCTATAAGAAATACCCTAGTAGTATCTAAATAGTATTATAATAAACTCAAATAGTTTAAGTTTATAGTGAAAACTCTTCACTAGACTATAGAGATAGTAGCTCTATAAAGTCTATATAGCTATATCCTACATAAGTTTTAAAGCTTAAGTCTATAATAATAAATTAGTATTAAGTAAGTAAACGAACTGAATCTCCTTAACTTATATTAACTTATTTTAATATTCTAGGTAAGCTATTATACTACTATTTCTATAAGTTATCTATTAGGTTTTAATATTATAATTAATATAATTATCCTCTATTTATAGTTACCTAGAATATAAAAGTAACTAGAGGCTCTCTATAATATATATATAAATCTTCTATATATAGCTACTAACTTCCAGAATTAAAATAGCTACCCCCTAGATATTATTAGATAATAGCTTAGTAATATATTTCCTTATCTATTTTTTTAACTTATTAATTAGTAGAAAGTAAAGTTTTTTTTTAGGAAGATTTGAATAATAATAAAAGTATTATAGCTTATATTAATAAGTATTTTAATAAAGTAATTTCTATTAATTCTAGCTTAAATAGTAACTAACTACTAGTTACTTACCTATTTCTTTTCTTATTATTTTCCCTATTATATTACTTTCACCTCTATTAACTTTAGAGTCTAACTTTACTTTAAAGTTACTTCTTTCCTAAATTCTTACTATTACTAAGTGGGGAAGTATTAGCTTTCTAGTTATCCTTAGTATAATCTAAAGTAGCTATAATCTTTATATTAACTTTCTTATACTTTTATATTATATAGTTTCTATATATATAATTCTTCTTACTATATCTAATATATTAGTAGATATTTTAGTAGTTCTTAAAATACTTCTTAAAGGTAGAAAAGAAGCTACTAAAACTTTCATATTATTATCACTTCTTAACTACTTTAGTTATTATAATATTACCTTTTATATAATAAATAGTGGATTTCTAGTAGAGTAGCTATTAATATATTAATATTCCCTTTATATACTTAAGTTTCTAAACTATATTTTAAATTTAGATAATTAGAATCTATATTCTAAAGGAAGGTTAATTATAATAAGTAACTTCTTAAAATAGAAAAGTAAAATAGCTTCTAGTATAAAGATCTAGATTATATCTAGCTATATATATCCTCTAGTATTAGCTAGAGCTTTCTTAAATTAAAATAGAAAAGTAGTTAGTTACTTATTCTCTTTTTATCTAAGGTTTTACAGCTAAGTAATAATATAAGGTTAGCTATTTAGATTTAGGTAGATTCTATTCAGGTAACTTATAAAACTATCTAGATTATAGAAGTTATTCAGTATTTCTATTATATAAAAAGTTTTAACTACCTATTAGGAACTAGAGTTTAAATAGAAGTAAATTAGATATTAGTATTTCTAATTATTATTAAAGAAATAATGATTAATCTTAAGTTTAATATTTATCTATTAAGTTTATATTTAGTATTTCTTCTACTTACCTAAAACCTTTAAGAATAAAAAAAGAAGCTTTCTTTAATAATTAATTACTAATAGAAATATAATAATATTATTAACTTTAAAAGCTAGTATCTTAATAGTTATTATTCTAGAAGTTACTAGAATATTCTAATATAAGTTAGAAATATCTATTATAATAATTACTTAAAGATTACTATCTATTATAATATTTTATCTTACTAATTTATTTATAAGCTTATTAATTCTTTAGTAGAGAAAGCTTAAAATATATTATAACTACTACTAAAATAGTTTATTTATAAAGTTACTACCTATGGGAATATTCTAGAGAATATTAGTATCCTCTATTATTCTTTATATTAGTTAGTTAGTTACTTATTATATACTATTATATTCTAGAAGTTATATTTAACTGAATTATATACTTAACTAGTAGGAAGCTATATTTTACTTAATATGAACTATATAGTAAATAAGACTAAATTCTAAATATATAATAAGTTAGATTTAAGCTTATTTAACTGGAAGGTAATATAAAATACTATTTATTTAGAACTAAGAAGTAAAAGAAAAACTTTTATAAGTATATAGAAAAGTCTGTATATATAATATTATATAGAGCCTACTGGAGCTTCACTCTGTTAAACTAGTATAGAAAACTAGTTAATAGGTTAAAGGAATTTAACACTCAATAAATCACAGAAGAATAGGGGATTCAGAATGATATCTGAAAACAGTACTGATATTGGTAGAAATGGTGATAAAGATGGGAAGTTCTGATTCCACTGAAGGTGGGTGGGAACTTCTAGGTATATCTATCAAAATAGAGTTTGTTTTCAGAAAGGTTAACCTTATGTGTAACGGATAAACGGAAGCTGTTTTGCGTACGGGCTACTATATGATCCGTTTATCAAATTTTCTGATATTAAAGTTTAATTAATTTAGAGTATAATTAATTAAGGTTATATAACCTTAACTCTAATAATTGATTTACTAGAA
>MASP02000822.1:0-25279 GCA_001693025.2 Colletotrichum lindemuthianum | reverse complement strand
AATATATCTAAAAAACTATTTTCTCCTAATCTACTTTATTAATTCTAATCTTATAGAATATAGTAATAATGTTAAGTTTAGTATACTAATAGGTAGTAGTAACCCTCTAGAGAGTCTTTAATATAAAAGGGAGGAGGTAATAATCATTCTTTATAATTATATTAAAAGCTTTATAATCTATATAGAAGTATATTCCTCTACCTAGCTTTCTTATAAAGAAGACTAAAATATCAGTAGAGAAGCTACTTACTTTAATAAATTCCTTATTAAGTAAATCCTCTAGAGTCTTCTTAAATACTAAAAGCTTCTCTTATAATATATTATAGAGGGATCCCTATAGGAAGTCTGGTTCCTATTCCTTATTATTAGGAATTAATAGGATATAGTAGTCTATCCCTAGTTAGCTAGGAGGTAGTTAGTATACTAAATTTAGATAGAAAAGATCTAGGAATTTCTTTAAGATATTTATAGGGATATAATCTTTTAGGTTTACCTCTACTTTTAGAGCTAATATCTTCTTAATATCTATCAGACTAATAGATATAATCTAGTAGAAACTTAGTATCTTACTAGTATGCTATATAGTATACTAATAGATAAATATAAATAAATTAGTATTAAGTAGCTAAGCTGACTGGATCTCTTTAAGCTATACTAGCTTATCCTAATATTCTAAGTATATTATTATACTGCCTTTCTTATATATTATCTACTAAGTTCTAGTATTATAGATAATATAATTATTTTCTATCTATAGTTATCTAAAATATAAGAGTAGCTATAGGCTCTCTATAATATAGATATAGATTTTCTATATATAGCTACTAACTTTTAAAGTTAAGATAACTACTCCCTAAGTATCACTAAGTAACAGTTTAGTAATATATTTCCTTATTTATCTTTTTAATTTATTAATTAGCAGGAGGTAGAATTTCTTTATAAGGGAGATATTAATAATAATATAAATATTATAGTTTATATTAATAAGTATATTAATAGAGTAATCTCTATTAATTCTAGTCTAAATAGTAACTAACTACTAATTACTTACTTATTCTTTTTCTTATTATTTCCCCTATCCTATTACTTCCACTTTAGTTAGCTCTAGAGCCTAACTTCACTCTAGAGTTACTTTTTTCCTAAATCCTCACTATTACTAAGTGGAGCAGTATTATCCCCCTAGTTATCTCCAGTATAATCTAGAGTAATTATAGTTTTTATAACCTTTATACTAATTTTCTTATACTCTCAGGCTTTATAATTCCTATAAATATAATCTTTTTTACTATATTTAAAATATCAGTAAGTATCTTAATAGTCTTTAGAGTATTCCTTAGAAATAGAGGAGGAGCTACTAGAGTTTTAATATTATTATTACTTCTTAACTATTCTAGTTATTATAATATTACCCTCTATATTATAAGTAGTAGGTCTTTAGTAGGGTAGCTAGTAGTATACTGATAACCTCTTTATATATTCCAGCTTCTAAGCTATATTTTAAACTTTAGATAATTAAAACTTATATTCTATAGGAAGGTTAACTATAATAAGTAACTTCTTAAAGTGGGGAAGTAAGGTAGCCTCTAGTAGGGAGATCTAGACTATATTTAGCTATATATACCCTCTAATATTAGCTAGAATCTTTTTAAATTAGAATAGAAAAGTAGTTAGGTATTTATTTTCCTTCTGTCTGAAACTCTATAGTTAGATAATAATATAAAACTGACTATTAGGATCTAGGTAAATTCTATCTAGGTAATTTATAAAATTATTTAGATTATAGGAGTTTTCCAGCTTTCCTACTATATAGAAGGTTTTAACTACCTACTAAGAACTAGAGTCTAAGTAGGAGTAAATTAGATATTAATATTCCTAATTACTATTAAAGAAATAGTAGTTAATCTTAAGTTTAATTTTTATCTGTTAGGCTTATACTTAGTATTCCTTCTACTTACCTGAAAACTTTAGAGGTAGAAGAAAAAGCTTCCTCTAGTAATTAGCTACCAGTAGGGATATAATAATATTATTAACCTTAAAAGCTATTATCCTAATAGATATTATTCTGGGGGTTACTAAAGTATCCTAGTATAGATTAGAAGTGTCTATTATAGTAGCCACCTGGGGGTCACTACCTACTATAGTATCTTATTTTACTAACTTATATAAAAGCTTATTAATCCTCTAGTAGAGAGAGCTTAAAATATATTATAACTATTACTGAAGCAGTTCACTCATAAAGTTACTATTTGTGGGAGTATCCTAAAAGGCTCTAATACTTTCTATTTTTCTTTATATTAGTTGCCTGTTATATAATATTATATCCTAAAAGCTGTATTTAACTAGATTATATACTTAACTAGTGGGAAGCTGCACTTTACTTAATATTATCTATATAGTGAATAAAACTAAATTCTAAATATATAAAAAGCTAGATCTAAGCTTATTTAACTGGAAGGTAATATAAAATACTATTTATTTAGAATTAAGAAGTAAAAGAGAAACCTTCACAAGTATATAGAAAAGTCTATATATATAATACTATATAGAGCCTACTGGAGCTCCACCCGGACGAGGGGGTTAGCTTTGGATACTTAAGCATAGCCCTAGCTGGACATCCAGATATAGCCTATAATAATAATATTATCCTAGAGATCCCCTAGAGTAGAGAAGTGAAGTTAAATTTAGAGTAGAAAACTCTAAATTAGACTTATTTTTTAGCTATTAGTAATATTAAATTAATATATAAAGCTAGAATAATTAATAAAACTAAGAGGTAATTTAAGTATATATTAGTAATCTTAACTTTATTAATATTAATAGAGGGGAAGCAGTAAGCTATATAGTAGTAACCTAAAGGAGATATAAATAAGGAGAAAGATAGAGATATCTAGTTACTATTAGAATACTAAGAGTGAATCTATATTTTTAATATAAAGAAAGTAAGTATACTAGTAGAAAAGGATACTTATATATATATAATAAAGCTGGAGGAGAGTAAGAAGTCTCTATAAAACTCTATTTACCTTCTTACAGAGAAAAAACTAGAGGAATTATAATAATATTTAGTATTAGTATTAGAAAAAAGATAAATTAGAATATCTTAAAATCTAGTGGGGATACTAATTTTATTTATCCTGAAGAAAGGAGGTAAGTTAAAACTATATATAAACTATAGAAAACTTAATAATATTACTATTAAGAATTAAATATATTAGTAAGATTTTAGACTAGCTAGAAGAAACCTTATAGTTTATTAAGCTAAATCTGAAAGATATATACTACTAGGTATGTATATAGGAGGAAGATAAGTAGAAAATAGTATTTAGAATATAGTATAGATATTTTAAGTATTAGGTTATATTATTTGGACTCCTTAATATCCTAGTAACCTTTTAGGTATATATTAATAATATCCTAATAGGCTTTATAGATATTATCTGTGAAGGGCTGGATCTGGGTTTATTTAACTAGAAAGTAGCGTAAAATACTATTTATTTAGAATTAAGAAGTAAAAGAGAAGTCTTTATAGGTGCGTAGAAAAGTCTATATATATAGTATTATATAGAATCTACTGGAGTCCCACCTGGGCGAGGGGGTTAGCTTCGGATACCTAAGTATAGCTCTAGCTAGACATCCAGATATAGCCTATAATATTACCTCCCTCCTCTCCAGCTGCCGCCCGGCTGGAGGCTGTAGGCTGGATCTCTATTATTATCTATAATTAGCCTATATATCACTTTATACTGCTTTAGGGCTACTATATCTATAATAATATTAACAGGCTTCTATATAGAGTTTATATATTCTTCCTATTTAATAAGAGCCTCTTATTAGTATCCTCTCCCCACTTAATATATCCTTATAGTAAGAATATTTTTAACTAGCTATTTAACCTCCCTATCGTTATCTACTAGTAGTAGTAGCTAGCTATTAATTATAACCTACCTAAGTAGTAGATTAGTAGCAGCTCTCTAGAGTAAATCTATATAAAACTATAAGTAAATAGACTCTAAAGTATCTAGCTTTATAATATATAGTAAGAGGATCTTTACTATTATATATTTATAGTATAGTTAGGCTAGTTTTCAGTATAGTTTTAGTAACTTATAGTTAGATATATTTAATTATATTTTATTACTAACTTAATACTAATCTATAGGAGACTAAATTCTATTTATTTAAACTTCTAATCTCTACTAAGTAGTAACTATCTCTATATAGATATATATTATTACTAACTATATTCTCTTAACTAGCTAGTAGGCTATAGTCTCACTACTACTAAATAGTTTTATATACTCTTTAGTAACTAGAATAAGGTTAATATAATACTTATAATCTATAAAGAAAAGTATAGTCCCTATTATATTATACTGCTAGTTATAGAAAGCTAACTATATAATAAGTAGTAGATTACTCTAGTTATCCTGAGACTAGTAGGTAAATATCCTTAAAACTACTTAGATCTCCTAGTTATACTATTCTATAATCTTATTAGTCTATAAGTAGTAACTAATACTTAATAGATATATAATATCTATTAACCTATAGAACTCCTTCTAGAAGTAACTTACCTAATTAGACCCTCTATTACTTATAATAGAATATAGTATTCTATAGAACCTATAGTGGTAATTAAGAAACTACTAAATATATATTTCTACTTCTATTATATCTATCTCTTCTAATATAGAAACCTTACTTAGTTAATTAATAATAACCTAGAGATAATAGCTACCTTATTTTTTCGTGGGGGGTAAGTTAGTAATAAAATCTATTAATAGATTAGAATGTAACTAATTAAATATTAATAAGAGTTTCAGGAATCCCTTCTTAGTTTACCTCTTAATATAAATACTTCTATATATATTATAGTTATATATAAATTAGTAGATACTCTATAACTATCCAGACTAGTAGAACTATAAGCTTATAATCTTTAATATATTATTATACTCTAAGTAGCCTACAGAGGAGAAATTATATAATTTCTATACTAACTTAATCCTAAGTTTATTAAGGAGGCTATTACTTTCTTTATTATTTAGTATCTAAAATCTCTCTCTAAAAGTAAGCTATCCTAATATATTAATAATATACTTAGTAATCTAGACTTTAATATAGAGGTTAGGAGGGAAGCTATATTCTCCCTACTAGACTATTATAAAGATCTATTAGTATAAGAAATCTCTCTTAGTAATATAATCCTATATCTCTTATAGATTTAATCTTCCTTTAAAAACCTAGATACTAATAATATCTATATATTCTATCTAAAGCTTTATAGAGATAGTAATATCCAGAATAATTTATATTACTTATCCTTATTACTTTTTATTATCCTACCTTTTAAGGATATCTTATTCCCTCCGGGAGAGGATATTAAAAGCTACTATCTAGACACTTAATTAATATTTAAAGTAAAAATCATATTAAGATAACTTTTCCGCCTACTAACTCTACCTCTCTATAAACTATTATTTCTTTATAAAATATTTAAAACCCTTATAGTTAGTAAGGATTTTAAACTTCCTAGTGCTCTATAGTTCCACTCTTTACGCCTATAAATATTCTAATACTGTAAGGAGTTCCTTATTATAGATTAGGTAATTAAACTCTATAGAGATTAGACGTTAGGAGTAGAAAGCTACTAGATACCTTACTCCAGCTTTATTAGCTTAGGTTAATATACTTCCTAAAGTATACTCTAAATAGTCTATCTTCACTATTATTAGAATATTAGGGTTAAATATCTATAAGATTAATTCTATAGTGAAAAGTTATTTCAGTGTGAGGAAAGCCTCCTACTACTTCAGTCTCCAGTTAAAAGAAACTAACTTCTAAATTAGGTAGTTTAAAAACTTTATAATAATATTATACTGAAGTATAAAAACTTTATAGTAATTTATAAACCTAAAGAAACTATAGATACCTTTTAGTAAGCTAGGAGGAAGCTAGTTAATAATAGTTTCTAACTTCTGAGGATTATAAGAAAAACTTTTTCTAGCTATTATAATATACCTAATATACTTAACTATAGTAACTAAAAACTTACACTTCTTAGAATCTAACTTAAAGTCTATATCAGTAAGATAGTTAAGTATCTAGTAGACTTTCTCCTTATACTCCTTTCGTAAGCTACTAATATAAATAAGGATATTATTAATATATACTATAATAAAGTTATCTAGAAACTATTATAAGCAGCTATTAATATACTATTAAAATATAGTGAGGGCACTAGTAAGTCTAAAAGAGTATACTACCTATTTGAAGAAGCTATAATATATCTAAAAAACTATTTTCTCCTAATCCACTTTATCAATTCTAATTTTATAGAATATAGTAATAATATTAAGTTTAGTATACTAATAGGCAGTAGTAACTTTCTGGAGGATCTCTAATATAAAGAGGAGGAGGTAATAATCTTTCTTTATAATTATATTAAAAACTCTATAATCTATATAGAAGTATATTCCTCTACCTAACTTTCTTATAAAGAGGATTAGGATATTAGTGGAGAAGCTACTTACTTTAATAAATTCCTTATTAAGTAAATCCTCCAGAATGTTCTTAAGTATCAGAAATTCCTCCTATAATATACTATAGAAAAGTTCCTATAGGAGGTCTAGTTCTTATTCCTTATTATTAGAGATTAATAGAATATAGTAGTTTATCTCTAGTTAACTAGGAGGCAGCTAGTATACTAAACCTAAATAGAAAAAGTCTGGGAATTCCTTTAAGATATTTATAGGGATATAATCTCTTAAGTTTACCTCTACCTTCAGGGTTAATATTTTCTTAATATCTATTAAACTAATAGATATAATCTAATAGGAGCTTAATGCCTCACTAGTATACTATATAGTATACTAATAGATAAATATAAATAAATTAATATTAAGTAGCTAAGCTAACTAGATCTTCTTAAATTATATTAACTTATCTTAATATTCTAGATATATTATTATACTATTCTTCCTATATATTATCTATTAGACTTTAGTATTATAAATAATATAATTATCCTCTATTTATAGCTACTTAAGATATAAGAGTAGCTATAGATCCTCTATAATATAAATATAGATCTTCTATATATAGCTACTAACTTCTAAAATCAGAATAGTTACTTTCTAAATATTACTAAGTGATAACTTAGTAGTATATCTCTTTATCTATCTCTTTAATTTATTAACTAGTAGGAAGTAAAATTTCTTTATAAGGAAGATATTAATAATAATATAAATATTATAGTCTATATTAATAAGTATATTAATAAAGTAATTTCTATTAACTCTAACCTAAATAGTAGCTAACTATTAGTTACTTACTTATTCTTTTTCCTATTATTTTCTCTATCCTATTACTTCTATTTTAGTTAGCTTTAGAACCTAACTTTACTTTAGAGTTACTTTTTTCCTGAATTCTCACTATTACTATATAGAATAATATTATCCCCCTAGTTATCTCCAGTATAATCTAGAGTAGCTATAGTTTTTATAACCTTTATATTAGTTTTCTTATACTTTCAGGCTTTATAGTTTCTATAAATATAGTCTTTCTTACTATATTTAAAATATTAGTGGGTGTTTCAGTAGTCCTTAGAGCGTTCCTTAAAGGCAGAGGAGAAGCTACTAAAGCTTTAGCGTTATTATCGCTCCTTAACTGCCCTAGTTATTATAATATTACTCTCTATATTATAGGTATTAGGTCTCTAGTGGGGTAGCTAGTAGTATACTAATACCTCCTTTATATATTTAAGCTTTTAAGCTATATTTTAAACTTTAGATAACTAAAATCTATATTCTATTGGAAAGTTAACTATAATAAGTAGTTTCTTAAGGTGGGGAAGTAGAGTAGCCTTTAGTAGGGAGATCTAGATTATATTTAGCTATATATATCCTCCAGTATTAGCTAGAGTTTTTTTAAATTAAAGTAGAAAAGTAGTTAGATGTTTATTTTCCTTCTATCTGAAGCTTTATAGTTAGGTAATAGTATAGGATTAACTATTAGAATTTAGATAAGTTCTATCTAGATAATCTATAAAATTATTTAGATTATAAAAGTTCTCTAGTTTTCCTACTATATAGAAGGTTTTAACTACCTACTGAGAACTAAAGTCTAAATAGAAGTAAATTAGATATTAATATTCCTAATTACTATTAAAGAAATAGTAGTTAATTTTAAACTTAGTTTTTATCTATTAAGTTTATATTTAGTATTCCTTCTACTTACTTAAAAACTTTAGGGGTAGGAGAAGAAGCTTCCTCTAGTAGTTAGCTACTACTGGGAGTATAGTAGTATTATTAACTCTAAAGGTTATTATCTTAATAGATATTATTCTAGAGATTATTAGAGTATCCTAGTGTAGGCTAGAGGTATTTATTATAGTAATTACCTGGGGGTTACTACCTACTATAGTATCTTATTTCACTAATTTATATAAAAGCTTATTAATCCTCTAGTAGAGAGAGCTTAAAGTATACTATAACTACTACTAAAGTAATTTACTTATAGGGTTACTGCCTGTAGGGATATCTTGGGGAGCTTTAATATCCTCTATTATTCTTTATATTAGTTACCTATTATATAATATTATATCCTAGAAGCTATATTTAACTAGATTATATACTTAACTAGTGGGAAGCTATACTCTACCTAATGTTATCTATATAGTAAATAAAACTAAGTTCTAAATATGTGAAAGGCTGGATCTAGACTTATTTAACTGGAAGGTAGCGTAAAATACTGTTTATTTAGAACTAAGGAGTAAAAGAGAAGCCTTCACGGGTGCGTAGAAAAGTCTGTATATATAGTGCTATATGGAGCCTACCAGAACCCCACCCGGGCGAGGGGGTTAGCTTCAGATACCTAAGTATAGCCCTGGCTGGATATCTAGATATAGCCTATAATATTATCTATATTATTTATCTAGATAATATCCTGATTTTTATAAAAATAAAGAAGGAGTATATAAAAGTAGTAAAAAAGATATTTAGCTAATTATCCACCATAAGACTCTATATTAATCTAGAGAAATATAAGTTTTATATATAAATTATTAAATTTCTAGGTTTTATAGTCTCTCCTAATAGTATTACTATAGAGAAAGAAAGAATAATAGCTATTAAGAAATAATTAGTATCTATTAGTATCAGAGAGATTTAAGTTTTCTTAGGATTTACAGAATTCTACAGGAAATTTATTTAGAATTACTTTATAGTAAATACTAAACTTATAGATTAACTAACTAAATAAGTAAAGGGGGAAAATATAATAACCTCTAGAGTAATAGAAACTTTTAAGAACCTAAAAGAAAAATTTACTAAAATCTCTATTCTATATTATTTTAACTTAATCTTACTAATCTAGATAGAAATAGATACTTCAGATTTTACTATAAGAGTAGTAATAATTTAATAAGAAGAGGATAGATAGTAATTATTAATATATTTCTTATAGAAATTAAGAGAAGTAAAGTTAAAATATAAGATACTAGAGGTAAAGCTACTAACTATCTATAAAATAGTATTTATATATAAGTATTATTTTTTATACTCTTAATATAAAATTAGTTTTATTACTAACTACTTAAATTATTAATATCTAATTATAAAACTCCAGCTTAATAATAAATAAGTAAAACTCCTATAAAATATATTATTATTTAATTATATTATTAATTATTAGTTAGGAAAGTAAAATCCAGCTGATAGTCTCTCTAGATAACCTAATTACTAACTAATAGAGAGAGAGACTTAAAATACTAAAATAGCTTTCCTTAAAGACTTTCTAAGTTAGTTTCTAGACTGGATAGTAATAATATCCCTCTAGAGCTAAGGACCTTAAATAAATCCTAAGGATCTTATCCTAGAGAAACTAGAAGGAATATTAGAAGAGGAAATTAGAGAGATATAGAAAGAAACTACTATAAAGAGAAGAGAGAGATTACAACTAAGAAGTAATAAATAGTCTCTTAATAATAAGAGAGGAGTAAGATTCTAGGGTAAATTAGTTATTCTAGATAGTTACTAACTTCAGGTTAATTTACTAATAGCTTTTTATAATAAACCTCTAAGAGGATACTTAGAGGTTACTAAAATACTTAAGAAGTTAGACTAAATATACTAATAGAAGTTAATAAAAAAGAATATTATAGAATATATATCTTAGTATATAGTATACTAAAGATTAAAATCTAGATATTACCTCCTATATAATATATTAGTATCTCTACTAATATCTAATAGCCTATAGTAATATATTAGTATAGATTTTATTACTAAATTACCTAAGTTAATAAAATTCTTAGGGAAAAACTATGATAATATTCTAGTAGTTATTAACTAATTTACTAAATATACTCTCTACTTACTAACTAGAGAATCCTTAATAGTAAATAAACTAGTAATCTTATTAGTAAATAATATTCTCCTAAAATATAAGATCCTTCAGATTATTATATCAGATTAAGAATTACTATTTATAAATAGATTTTAAATATTTATTACTTACTTACTAGCTATTAAGTAGAAACTAAATATAATATACTACTTTTAAATGGATAGTTAAATAGAATAACTATTAAAATTAGAATATAGAATATTTCCTAAAAGTAATAATTAATTTCAACTAAAATAACTAAGTAAAATAGTTACTTATAGCTAGGTTTATCTATAATATCTCTATTTATAATACCACTAAAGTAATACTAATAGATACTTTAATAAGCTATTTACTAATAGGATCTTATAATAGTATTCTAGAGAGAGTTAAACCTAAAGTTATCCTAATAGTAGAGGAGAGAGTAAGATACTTTTAATTATATTATAAGCAGCTTAGAGCTCTACTAAAGGAAGTAAATAAAGAATATATAAAGTAGTATAATAAGAGAAGGAGGTAGTTAGACTTTAAAGTTAGTAATTATATATTACTATCTACTAAAAATATTAAGTAAAAGTAACTAACTAAGAAACTATCTAATAAATACCTAAGGTTATTCAGAATAATATAAGTAGTTAATAAGAGATAAGTATTTAAACTTAACCTTAAAAAAATATTAGATTTATAATATCTTCTTCCTATTCTAGTTAGAAAAATATAGAGGAGAACTACTAGAACTCTAGATAGTTCCTATTAAAAATCTAGAAGATAATATATATAAAATTAACTATATTATAGATTATAAAGAATTTTAAAGGAATTAATAATATTTAGTTAAGTAGAAGGAATATATAATAGAGGAAAATTTATAGGAATCTTAATATCATATCTTAAAGAAGTTAAGATCTAAATATAAAGTAGATATCTAGAGTATTATTAGTAGATTATAGGAGGAGTAGTAAAGTTAAGTTATTAGTAAGATAAAGCTAGGAAACTTATATTAAGCTTAAAAGCTAGAGAAAAATAAAATAAGCTTAAAGATAGTAACTAAACTCTAAAGGGAATATAAATATAAAATATCAAGAGGGGAGCGGGGGGGAATTAAATTAAGTAGCTTTATTATTATTATTACTTCTATTAGTATTATTACTATTATTATTACCCTTCTCATTAGAATTCTTAGGGGAGGGTAAATAGGAATTAAGATTATTAGTATATTATAATAAGAATATTAAGAGAGAGGAGGTTACTAGAAGGATACTAAGGGAGGAAAAAGATACTAATAATATGAGAATAGATTAAAAATTACTCCAGAAAAGTAATCTAGAGGCTTATAAGAGTGGCAGTCTAGACTTTAATAGTGTAAGTTTATATTTCCTATATTAGGTGAAAGGTAGTAATAGCTTAGAGGCTTTACTCTAAGAGGTAGTTTTACTGTAAAATAGTAGAAGTTATAATTTTAGTAGTTATAATTTAGTATTTATAGGTTAGCTACTTAGCCTCTTTATTCTTAACCTCACGTTTAATATTAAACTTATTAATATAGAAAGTTTTAATCTAGAAGGCTTTCTTAATTATAATCTGTATTTTAGTAAGTTCCTCCTATAAAACTAATTAGTAGAGGGATATTAGAAGTTAGAAATATAAAAAATTACTTTAGTTTTATAGGTAGTAGTGAGAAGGTTAGATTCTAATAAAAAATTATTCAAAAAATAGTAGAGGATTAGGGTAGAGGAGGTAGTAATATAAGTAGCCTGGGAAATATTAGAAAGAAATTCTCAGCTATAAAAGTAACTTATAAGAGGGAGGATCGGAGTATATTAGAATATACTTCTTATTATATATAACAGTATAATAAGAATACTTATTACTAGTATTTAAGATAGTTAGAGTAATAAAAATAGGAAAGCTATAGAGACTTACTAGTAATTTTATAGTAAAAGTAAGATATTAAAATAGAATCTTAGGGATTCTAGCTAGCTAAGAGATAGAGGTAATAATAGTAGGGGATAGAATATATAAGATTAAAGTTATTATTATTATTAGAACTGTTAGTAAGTAGTTACTTATAAGTAGTATAAGAAAACTTAATTACTTCCTTCTTTAGAGTAAGAGGAGGAAGTAGAAGTAAGATACTAATAGTAGTAGAGGTAGATATTATATTATTATTATTATTATTAGTATCCTAAAAATAAAATTATTAATAAAAGAAAATAGTAGTTATATCTATAAGGTTAAGAAATTAAATAATAAAAATAGCTTTCACTCAGTTATAAGTAGTTAAAAGTTTTATTAAAATAGAGAGTATATAATTTAATAATAAAGAGGTTACTTAAAGATTATTAGGGGAGGATAATAGAAGCAGTATAAAGAATAATATAGTTCTCTAAAACTGAGAGAACTATAAAGTAAATAATATCTAAATTTAGATACTAAAAATAATATCTTATAAAATAGGAAAAAGTAGGAAACCTACTAATAGTTACTAGAAAATATTTAGAAGAGTATATCTAAAAAGAGGAGAAACTATAAATATAGTAGATATAAAGTTTCTATAGCTAGAAGTAAGGAAGAAACCTTTCTAATATCTCTATAGTTAAGGAAAATAGATTACTCTAGAGGGAGTATTAAGTTAACTAAAATATAGCTATAGTTAGAATAGATCTTAAGAGGCTAATATTAGCTAGAATCTAATATTAGGAGGCTAAAATATAGAATCTAGAATAGACTCCCAGGTTCTAACTAATAAGGAGTATTAGAGGGGAAGCAGAATACTACTTCCCTACACTAAACTTTAGTAGTTAGGTCCTGAGGATAGAACTTCTCAGAGGGGGGATTATATTAAGCTATAGTAGAGAGGGGGGGCACTAGGAGCCTATTAAATTCCCTATAAGAGAATATTAATACTTAGAATAATAGTTATTCCGGGCGGCGAGGCTTAAATACTAATATAGAGTAGTAGCTAAGTGAGGGGAAAGATAAGTTTGAATAGTTATATAGTATAATACCTACCTATTCAGAGATCCCATCACTTAGTATAAACCCAGTCTGACATACTTCTTCAGAGTAATAAAAGTTTTCCTAAAGAGCTTTCTTAGCCTCTTCTACTACTATAGCTATTATAGAGCCTCAGAGTTTTATTAAAACTAATATAGAACTTTAGGATTTTATTAATAAGGTTTTTATAGTATTTATAAGTATTACCTATTAGGGTAAAAATACTGAAAAAACCTCTATATTCTATAAGAGGTCTGAAAACTCAGAAACTCTAAATAAAATTCGGTAGCTTTATAATACAGACTCTACTATTTATATAGTAAATAACCTTCAGTTTTTCACCAATATAGATACTTTACAGAACCTACTATCTATATTTACAGGAGGTAAACCTATAAATCCTTCTGGTATTAATATTATAGAACTTCCTATCTACTATAAGGATTCTATAAATACTATTAAGTTAACTAATATCCTTTATATTCTAGAGTTTCTAATTAATATTCTCTCTAGATTACTCTACTATAATTGTTACGGGCTATGTCCGGATGTCCGGCTAGGGCTGTGCCTAGGTATCCGAAGCTAACCCTCTCCCTTGGGTGGGGCCCCGGTGGGCTCCATATAGCACTATATATGCAGACTTTTCTATGCATTCGTGAAGGTTTCTCTTTTACTTCTTAGTTCTAAATAAATAGTATTTTGTGCTACTTTCCGGTTAAATAAGCTTAGGTCCAGTTTTTTATATATTTAGAATTCAGTTTTATTTACTATATAGATAATACTGAGTAGAGTGTGGCTCTCTACTGGTTAAGTATATAATCTAGTTAAGTGTGGCTCTTAGGATATAATACTGTATAATAGGTAACTGATATAAAGAATAATAGAGGATACTGGAGCCCCCCAGGATACCTCTACAGATAGTAACCCTATAAGTAAACTGTTTTAGTAGTAGTTATAATATACTTTAAGCCCTCTCTACTAGAGAATTAATAAGCTTTCATATAAGTTAGTAAAATAAGACACTATAGTAAGTAGTAACCTTTAGGTGGCTACTATAATAGACACCTCTAGCTTATATTAGGATACTCTAGTAATCTCTAGAATAATATCTATTAGGATAATAGCCCTTAGGGTTAATAATATTACTATACTCCTACTAGTAGCTAACTACTAGAGGAAGCTTCTTTCCCTACCCCCGAAGTTTTTAGGTAAGTAGAAGGAATATTAAGTGTGGGTTTAATAGATAAAAGCTAAATTTGAGATTAACTACTACTTTTTTGATAGTAATTAGGAATATTAGTACCTAATTTACTTCTACTTAAATTCTAATTTTTAGTAGGTAGTTAAAACGTTCTATATAGTGGGAGGACTAGAGAACTTCTATAATCTAAATAATTTTATAGATTATCTAGATAGAATTTATCTAGATCCTAATAGTCAGCCTTACGTTATTATCTAACTATAAAGTTTCAGATAGAAGGAAAATAAATATCTAACTACCTTTCTATCCTAATTTAAAAAAATTCTAGCTGATACTAGAGAGTATATATAGCTGGATATAGTCTAGATTTCTTTACTGGAGGCTATCCTACTCCTCCACCTGAAGGAACTACTTATTATAGTTAATTTTTCTATAGAATATAAACTTTAGTTATTTAAAGTTTAAAATATAGCTTAGAAGCTTAAATATATAAAGGGGGCATTAGTATACTACTAGTTACCCCACTGGAGACCTACTACCTGTAATATAGAGGGTAATATTATAATAACTAAAGTAGTTAAGGAATAATAATAATATTGAAGCTTTAGTAGCTTCTCCTCTACTTCTGAGGAACGCTCTAGAAATTACTAGGATACCTACTAATATTTTAAATATAGTAAGAAAAGTTATATCTATAAGAACTACAGATCCTGAGAATATAAGAAAACTAGTGTGAAGGTTATAAAAACTACAGCTACTCTAGATTATACTGAGGATAACTAGGGGGATAATATTATCCCACTTAGTAATAGTGAGAATTCAGGAAAAGAGTAACTCTAGAGTAAAGTTAGGCTCTAAAGCTAACTAAAATAGAAGTAATAAGATAGGGGAAATAATAAGAAAAAGAATAAGTAAATAACTAATAGTTAGTTACTATTCAGATTAGAATTAATAGAGATTACTCTATTAATATACTTATTAATATAGACTATAATATTTATATTATTATTAATATCTTCCTTATAAAAAGGTTTTACTTCTTACTAATTAATAAGTTAAAAAGATAGATAAAAGGATATATTACTAGGTTGTTACTTAGTAATATTCAGGGGGTAGCTATTCTAACTTTAGAAGTTAGTAGCTATATATAGAAGATTTATATCTATGTTGTGGAGGGTCTATAGCTACTTTTATATTTCAAGTGGCTGTAGATAGAGGATAATTATATTATTTATAATACTGGGGTCTAATAGATAATATATAGGAAGAATAGTGTGATAGTATACCTAAAATATTAGGATAAACTAGTATAACTTAAAGAGATCTAGTTAGTTTAGCTGCTTAATACTAACTTATTTATATTTATCTGTTAGTATACTATATAGCATACTAGTGAGGTATTAAGTTCCTACTAAGTTATATCTATTAGTCTGGTAGATATTAAGAAAGTGTTAGCTCTGAAGGTAGAAGTGAACCTAAAGGATTATATTTTTATAAATATCTTAAAGGAATTTCTAAATCTTTTCTATTTAGATTCAGTATATTAGCTACCTCCCAGCTAATTAGGAATAGATTACTATATCCTATTAATTCCTAATAAGAAGGAATAGGAACTAGACTTCTTATAGGAATTCCTCTATAGTATATTATAGGAGGAGCTTCTAATACTTAAGAAAATTCTGGAGAATTTACTTAATAAGGAATTTATTAAGGTAAGTAGCTTCTCTGCTGGTATCTTAATCCTTTTTGTAAGAAAGCTAAGTGGAGGAATATATTTCTATATAAATTATAGAGTTTTTAATATTATTATAAAGAAGGATTATTACTTCCTCTTCCTAATATTAGAGACTTTCTGGAGAGTTACTACTACCTACTAGTATACTAAATTTAATATTATTACTATATTCTATAAGATTAGAATTAATAAAATAGATTAGGAGAAAATAGTTTTTTAGATATATTATAGTTTTTTTGAATAGGTAATATATCTTTTTGGACTTACTGATGCTTCTACTACATTTTAATAGTATATTAATAGCTACTTATGATAATTTCTAGATAATTTTATTATAGTATATATTAATAATATCCTTATTTATATTAGTGGTTTGTGAAAGGAGTATAAGGAGAAAGTCTACTAAATACTTAGCTACTTTACTAATATAAACTTTAAGTTAGATCCTAAAAAGTGTAAGTTTTTAGTTACTATAGTTAAGTATATTAGGTATATTATAATAGCTAGAAAGAGTCTCTCTTATGATCCTGAGAAGTTAGAAGCTATTACTAATTAGTTTCCCCTTAGTTTGCTGAAGGGTATCTGTAGTTTCTTTAGGTTTATAAATTATTATAAGGTTTTTATATTTTAGTATAATATTATTATGGAGTTTTTAAACTATCTAATTTAGAAGTTAGTTTTTTTCAACTGGGGACTGAAGTAGTAGGAGGTTTTCCTTATACTGAAATAACTTTTTACTATAGAACTAGTTCTGTGGATGTTTAATCCTAATATTCTAATAATAATAGAGACAGACTATTTAGAGTATATTCTAGGAGGTATATTAACCTAAGCTGATAAAGTTAGAGTGAGGTATTTAGTAGCTTTCTATTCCTAATACCTAACTCCTGTAGAATTTAATTACCTGATTTATAATAAGGAACTTCTTATAGTATTAGAATATTTATAAGTGTGGAGAGTAAAGCTATAAAGTATTAGGAGGTTTAAGGTTCTTACTAATTATAAGAGTTTTAAATATTTTATAAAGAAATAATAGTTTATAGAGAGGTAGAACTAATAGGTAGAGAAGTTATCTTAATATAATTTTTATTTTAAATATTAGCTGGGCGTCTAAATAGTAGCTTCTAATATTCTCTCCTGGAGGGAATAGGATACCCCTAAAGGGTGGAATAATAAGAAGTAATAAAGATAAATAATATAGGTTATCCTAAATACTACTATCCCTGTGGGGCTCTAGGTAGGATATATAGGTATTATTAATACTTAGGTTTTTAAAGGAAGATTAGATCTATAAGAGATATAGAATTATACTACTGAGAGAGACTCTTTATATTAATAGATTTTTATAGTAGTATAGTAGGGGGAGCGTAGCTTCCCTCCTGATTTCTATATTAAGGTTTAGATTATTGAGTGTATTATTAATATACTGGGATAGTTTACTTTTAGAGAAAAACTTTGGGTGCTAGATAGTAAAGAGAGTAATAGCTTCCTTAATAAGTTTAGAATTAGGTTAGTATAGAAGTTATATAATTTTTCTTCTGTAGGCTACTTAGAGTATAATAGTATACTAGAAATTGTAAACTAATAATTCTATTAGCCTGGATAGTTATAGAGTGTCTACTAATTTATATATAACTATAATATATATAGGGGTATTTATATTTAGAGGTAAGCTAAGAAGGAATTTCTGAAGTTTCTACTAATACCTAACTAGTTATATTCTAATCTGTTAATAGATTTTATTACTAACTTACTTTCTATAAAAGGATAAAGTAACTATTATTTCTAGGTTATTATTAATTAACTGAGTAAAGTTTCTATATTAGAGGAGATAAATATAATAGAGATAGAGATATATATTTAGTAGTTCCTCAGTTACTATTATAAGTTTTATAGAATATTATACTTTATTATAAGTGATAGAGAGTCTAACTGAGTAAGTTACTTCTGGAAGGAGTTCTGTAAGTTAATAGGTGTTATATACCTACTAAGTACTAATTACTACTTGCAGACTGATAGGATTATAGAATAGTATAATTAGGAGATCTAAGTAGTTTTGAGGGTGTTTACCTACTGGTCCCAGGATAACTGGAGTAACCTACTGCTTATTATATAGTTAGCTTTCTGTAATTAGTAATATAGTATAATAGGGACTATATCTTTCTTTATAGATTATAGATATTATATTAATTCTATTTTAGTTACTGAGGAGCGTATAGAACTACTTAATAATAGTGAAGCTGTAGCTTACTAGCTAGTTAAGAGAATATAGTTAGTAATAATATATATTTATATGGAGATAGCTACTACTTAGTAGAGGTTAGAAACTTAGGTAAATAAGATCTAATTTCCTGTGGATTAGTATTAAGTAAGTAATAAAATATAGTTAAATATATCTAACTATAAGTTACTAAGATTAAGCTGAAAGCTAGTTTAGCTATATTATAAGTATATAGTAGTAAAGATTCTCTTACTATATATTATAGAGCTGGATATTTTAAGGTCTATTTACTTATAGTTCTATATGGATTTACTCTAGAAAGCTACTACTAATCTACTGCCCGGGCAGGTTATAGTTAATAGCTAGCTACTGCTACTAGTAGATAATAATAGGGAGGTTAAATAGCTAGTTAAAAATATTCTTACTGTGAGGATATATTAAGTAGGGAGAGGGTACTAACGAGAGGCTCTCATTAAATAGGAAAGGTATATAAATTTTATATAGGAGTCTATCAATACTGTTACGGATATAGCGGCCCTAGAGCGGTATAAGGTGATATATAGACTGATTACAGATAATAATAGAGACCTAGCTTATAGCTTCTAGCTGAATAGCAGCTGGGGAGGAGGGAGGTAATATTATAAGTTATGTCCGGATATCTAGCTAAGGCTGTGCCTAGGTATCTGAAGCTAATTTCCTCCCTCGGGTGGGGTTCTAGTAGGCTCTATATAGTATTATATATACAGACTTTTCTATGTATTTGTGAAGGTTTTTCTTTTACTTCTTAGTTCTAAATAAACAGTATTTTACGTTACCTTCCGGTTGAATAAGTTTAGGTCCAGCTTTTTATAATAATAAAGGTAGTTTTATTGAGGGTAATATCTTATATAATACTGAAAATAAACTTTTTACAGCTCTAAATTTACAGTAAGGTTTTAATTTACCTATAGCTATTAAAATAACTATAGAGTTTTTACTTACTAAAAGCTTCTATAATTCTCAGCTTTTTTGGAAAATTTAGAAGGAAGTTTTCCAAAAATATAGTATAAATATTATATTAGTATCAAAATCTTCTATATTTCAAGAAGAATCTAATTATAGATTAGTGGGATCTATAATATCTACTAACTGTACCTTAGAGCTTTCTAATAAAATGGTAAATTTATCTGCTAATTTATAGTAGCCTACTGAACTTATAGAAGGCTTTATAGCAGATTTTGAGGCTTTTATAGTAGACTACACTTCAAACTTCGAAGTAAAAATAAATACTGTTACTATAGAGTGGTATTATTAGCTAGGGTATCCTAGCTATCCTTTTTGAGCTAAAATAGCTAAAATTATAGAACGGATACCTATAAATTAGCTAAAAGAGGCTAATTTATAGTATTCGAACTATAATAAAAGTAAACTTATAAGGTAATAGTTAAAAGCCAGCTATAATAAGGCTATAAAACTACTTTTTCGAATCTGTATAGATTTGATTAAAGTAAGCCCTACTAGTAATATAGGGGATAATTATACTATTTTCTATACTGACGACTATAGTGCCTATAGAGCTATAGACTTTACAGCTAAAAAAGACGAAATTTTTAGCTGTATTATAGCTTAACTAGAGTATTATAAAACTTAATTTGGGCTTTATCCCTCTGCTTTTCGCCTCGATAATGGCCGAGAATTTAATTCTAAATTATTAGAGGATTATATAAAAATATAGGGAATTATTTTAGAGCCCTCTATGGCCTATACCTCCGAATAAAATAGTATTATAGAGCGTACTAATAGGGTTTTAATTGAAAAAACCTATATTATTTTACTTTCAGAAGGTTTACCCCTCTATATTTAGGATGCTATTATGTCTGTAGTTGTTAACTTAGTTTACTTAACTGCTATAATAAGATTTATAGTTACTTCTTAATAGGTTTTACTGGATTTTATTTATCTGGGAAGAAATAATAAGCTAAATATAGAGGATTTATAACTTATAGATATTAAAGTTTTAGTATACTATCCTTCTGAAAAACGAAAAAATAGTGATAAACTTACTGTTTTTATAGAAGAAGGTTCCTTTATTACCTATAAAGGTATTTTAAAAATTGTTTTAGTTTTTATACTAACTAGACTTTATAAATCTAAGTTAGTAAAAATAGCGTACTTTAAATTTATTAAGAATAATATCGTAGGGGAGGTTACCTCTAGCTATAGTTATCCTTATAACTTAGTGTTTTCTATAGTGATTACTTTATACTAACTTTCTATAAGGCCTTCTATATTTTATATCTTATCTACTTATTTAGAGCTTTAAACTCTTAAATAGGCTCTAAATACTGCTGAAAAAGAGGAATAGCTTAAGGCTATCTATATTAAGATTAGCTAGCTAATCTATAGAGGTGTTTTTAAGGCTGTATCTACTAAATAGCTTTATTATAAAAATCCCTCTAAAAAGCCTATAGCTATAAGATAGGTTTTTAAGTGTAAGCTTAATCCAGATAGGTTTATAAATAAATATAAGGTCTGTTTAGTAGCTAAAGGATTTCAGTAGAAATATAGTATAGATTATTTACAGATTTTTGCTATAGGCTCTGATTTAGTTACTTTTAGTGTATTTTTATCTATAGTAACAGCCTAAGACTGGGAAATCCACTATATTGACGTGGTTGAAGCTCTTTTATATGGGAATTTAGAAGAAGAGATTTATATAAAAATCTCTGAACTACCTCTTATCGAATTTTTCAAAATATTCTCTGAATTAAATACTATAGGATTTAATCCTAGTATTGAACAGGTTTTACTGCTACTACAGGCTCTATATAGCTTAAAATAGAGCTCTAGATAGTGGCAAAAGAAAATTTGAAAAATTCTTTAAGATTTAGGGTTTTTACCTTTAAAATCTGATGAGGCTACTTATTATAATAATAGCCTTGAAGATTCTGTTTATTTAGTTACTTATATAGATAACTTTCTGATTTTCAGAAAGAATTTAACTATTATAATTAAATTTAAATCTTCTCTGAAAAGATTTATTAATATTCAGGATCTTAGAGAATTATCTTACTTTTTAGGGCTTAGTATTATATATAATTGAGCCTAAAAAATTCTCTAGGTCTCTCAGGTTTACTATATTAAGTAGTTATTATCTAAGAATAATTTAACTACTATAAGGCCTTTAAATTTCGCTCTACATCCTGGGGTTTTAAAGGATTTATCTCTTATAGAAGAAGATCTTACTTATAACTCTACTAAGGATTTACTATAGTAGTATTAGTATCTAGTTAGTAGTTTTATATATGCTATAGTTATGACTAGGCCTAATTTAGCTTTTTCAGTTATTTTTGTTAGTAGGTTTCTATATAAACCTACTGAAAAACTTCTGATAATAGTTATAGGTATATTTAGATACTTATCTACTACTGCTGATTTAGTACTTACTTATAGAGGGGGCTCTACTATGAATTTAGTAGGCTATACTAATTCAGATTGGGCTAGCTGCTACAGTACTTGAAAATCTACTGGAGGCTATTTATTTACTATAAATAATAGCCCTATTTCGTGGAAATTGAAAAAACAGTCTATAGTAGTCTTATTTACTACTGAAGCTGAATTTAATAGTCTTTAAGAGACTATTAGGGAGGCTAAGTGGTTATAGGGTCTACTTTTAGAGCTAAATATTTATATTAAGCTTATAACTATTTATACTGATAATAGTGGAGCTTTAGCTCTAGCCTATAACTTAGAGTACCACTAGTATACTAAATATATAGCTATAGACTATTTTTTCACTAGATAAGAGGTTTTAGTAGGTAATATAGAGGTTAAATATCTTTCAACCTCTGAAATGCCTACTGACGGCCTAACTTAACTTCTTTCCGGGTCTAAATTTACTGAGTTTCTTAGGCTAATTAGCCTAACTAGAGCTATAAATAACTAGTAATCTTTCTGGTATTCTTAGTCTATTTTTAGTATTATTATTCTATAGTATTATTGGTACTATAGATTGCTACTATTAGTATTATAATATTTTTATAGGGTATTATAGAATGGTTACCTATAGTATCTATTGTTTTATAGGGTATTTGTTTGGGTATTGATTTATAGATACTTTAAACTGGTTTTAGGTATCTATTTTTTCACTGTTTTTATTCTTTTATTACTATAAGGTCAAAGAGGGGGTGTTGAAATACTAGGCTATAGGTGTTTACCCTATAGTAGTACTGTACCTACAGGCTGAATATTCTGTGGAATATTCTATATCTTTCTTTTACAGGGTACTTACCTGTAACTAACTTCAGTATGCGTAATGACGTGTAATTACTAACGTAAGCCTGTATTACTGGAATATTCTAATTAGTAATAATTAGAATATTCTAGAATTGAATGTAGTATTATAAAAGAGGTTACTTTACCAACTTTTAGTATATATTAAGATAAACTAACTATAACATTCTTTATAAGAATATAATTACTATTTACTCTTTTATATTTTTTTCTCTTCCCTTGAGAATATTTAGTATATATACCTTTAACGTAAGGTATCACTTTACTAGATATAGGTCTTAATCCTACCTA
This sequence comes from Colletotrichum lindemuthianum, assembly GCA_001693025.2. Classification (NCBI taxonomy): domain Eukaryota; kingdom Fungi; phylum Ascomycota; class Sordariomycetes; order Glomerellales; family Glomerellaceae; genus Colletotrichum; species Colletotrichum lindemuthianum. Next base: position 2,176 of record MASP02000822.1, on the reverse strand, counting down.
CCTTGCTATAGGTTATAAGTCTAGGGTTTTATTTATTATATTACTCTATTGAAACTTGAGATTCTTTTTATTGAATTATATGAAACCCGATAATTGTATTAAGTAATATATCTCTAAAAATCTCGACTATTTATATTGGCTAATATAATATTTATTATAATAATATTATATATATTCAACTATCTGAGATTACCTCCTCCGAACCCTATAGTAACCTTAGAGTTACTAATATATTAGTATCCTACTTCTTTTATAGGGTACTTATTTGACTTACTTGAATCGACTTTTTGAAATTGAAATTGATTTTCCGAAATTAAGAATATTACTTAGCTATTAAGTAGTATTTAGTTTCAAGAATTTAGCTAAAATCTTAGCTATTTTAATATGCTTTTTAGCTATTTTTATGCTATATTATTAGCTATAGCTGAAATTATTAAGGTTGTTACAGGCTGCTCTATATTTGAAAAATAGAGGCTTATAGATGCTGAAAACTGGTTTACTTAATTCTGCTCCTTAAAATTCTATTTTAAGCTTCTAAAATTATTTAATTTCTTTAAAACTAAAGAAGCTTATAAAGTTATATTTAAAGAATAAAAAATCCAGACCTTATTATTAATAAGGTAAAATATTACTTCAGAGCTTCTAAATTTTATTTTTAAATTATAGAATCCTTATAAAATTATAGTTTTACTTAAAGCTAACTATGAAGGTTTTAGTCCAGTACTATATTAACAGTTATATCTTAAATTTCACTATATTAAATTCGAAAATTATAGCTTTCTTACTGAATTTATTAGTGCCTTTAAAAGTTACTTATCTAAGTTAGCTAATATAGATACTAATATAGTTAATATTAACTAAAAAACCGTTTTTATAGTGGCTTTAGAGCATTACTTCCCTATATAGTCGGAGCGTTAGAGGTCTAATTTAAGGTTAAAAAAGCTTCCTACTTTATAGGCTCTTATAGTTAATATTTTAGATGAAAATTATAGGGATATTGATATTCCTATAGAAAATAGTTTTACTAAAAAGTATTATAGAAGGATTATTACTATAAATTCTTCTATAGGATCTGAAACATCTAAAAACGGATCTAAAAGCTTTATTGATAGTACTAAAAACTATTTTAATATTATAGAGTAATCTTTAAAAGATTCCTCTAAGTTTTCAAAAAGGTTAAAGAAAGCTTCTAAAGGGAAGAAATCTTCTAATAAATCTTCTAAAGATTACTCTAGGCTTTTTTCTAAAAAGGTTAAAAAATAACCTTATAGAGCTTACTAGACTATTAAAGCTTCTAAAGCTATAGAGCTTTTAGGTACTAAATATACTATATTTTCAGTATTTACTAGTATTGATTTTCGGCTAATAGAGAAGCCTAAAAGGTTTAATAAAAACCTAAATTATTCGAAAAAATCTCCTAAGGTTAAATTGAATAAAAATTAGTAGTTATATAATATAGAGTCTACTATTTATATTACTAATAGTACTTAATTTTTCACTAATTTAGAGACCTTATAGACCCTATAGCCTATATTTACAGGCGGAGGCTTTATAAACTTTACTGATATTGGTACTATAGAATTTCCTATCTACTATAAGGATTCTATAAATACTATTAAGTTAATTAATACTCTCTATATTCCAGAATTTCTAGTAAATATTTTTTCTGGAATTATATTTTATAATAGAGGGGGTTATATTAAGGGTAATGTTCTCTATAATGTTTAAAATAAACTCTTAACTGCTCTGAATTTACAGTAAGGTTTTTACTTACCTATCGCTAAAAAGAAAAAAGAGTATTTACCTACAGGCTTTAATAATAAGCCTAAGGAGGTCTCTAAGAATATAGGTATTAATATACCTAAGAAAGCCTCTAAAGTTATAGAGACTTCTATAGTAGATTAACTAAAATGATCTACTAATAGATCTACTAAAAGATCTATTAAAGAGGTTAAGATAACTTAAAAGAGTATAGTAATATTAAGGAATATTACTTATAGCTATTTTAGAAGGCTTTCTATACTTTCTATTTTACCTCTTCTAAAGGAACCTATAACGTTTTTGACTGAAAAGCTTATAGAGAATCCTTTAAGGTTTACTTATACAGAATACTGTAAATTCTCTAGCTTTTTAGCCCTTATAGATATTTTCAAAATATTCTAAGCTTATTTAATAC